>CM075807.1:114496286-114634182 GCA_037975025.1 Excoecaria agallocha | reverse complement strand
AAAAGAAGAAAAATTCTATTGCATAAAAAAGGCCACAAGGCTTAATACATGCAATAAGATTCTTATGAGCTAGAGAATTTTCTTTGGAGCCCATTTGGCATTAGATGCAGGTAATAATTAATATAGGGATTAATTAATATGTTATAAGGCTGTACATAAATTTTAAATGATTTTAGAGCCTATACAAATACGCAGGCTCAGTTTATTTAGGCCCTATATGCAGAATTGGACAATTGGGCCTGTGAGTGTCACTTAAGCCCATCCAATTAGTCCAAGCTTAACTAAAAGGTACAGCCATTATAACATAACCATAATCTAACCTATAATAGGTATAAATACATCTAAAAGTATAAATTACGGTAAAATAAAAGCAAAAGAAATTTTAGCCACCAAACCCTACCCTCTTCTCCCTTTCTTTTCAAGCCGAATTGGTTTTACTAGTCCCTAAGTTAATTTTGACCATTGTTGCACCTTGAGAAGGTTTTTAGATATTACTCCTTGTGTGGATACCTTGAAGGTGCCTTAAAGTAAGGACATTAGTGGTTTACGACAATTCGGTGCAACGTTTAACAATTGTTCAACAAACACCTATGGTAAAGTTCTAAACTTTAGTTAGAAAATTCAATTCTTTTGACTAGATTATGATATTTTGGTTTATAAAATTTTAAATTCCATCCTCTACATCTGATGTAATATGATAATAAACCAACAATGGTATTAGAGCCAAGGCTATGTCAAAAGAATTGAATGTTTGTTTGGTTATGTTTCTTTTATTGTTATTAGTGTAATTTTATTTAATGATTGTATATGCCATATAAAGTTCATATTCTTAATTGTTAAAAGTTTTTAATATATCATATATTACTGTATGTATGAATTTATCTTGAGTTATATGCCATGAAAATGCAAGTAGAACTTCAAAAAGAGACCCCTAAGGCCACTCAAGGGTTTTACGCCATTTAAACTATTTTTAGGCCCTAAATTAGTTTTTTGCATTTTAATTTTTCATAAAAAATTAATTTCAAATATTTTAAAAACCCTACTATAACTTGTTATTTTTTCATAATTAAAATTAAAAATTGATTTAATTGGAATAAAATTTTGACTAATTAAATTTAAGACCTAGGGTTTTTTAGGTGGGCCGAATTAGGTTAGTAATTTTTGGGCCTAATTTATTTTGTTTTAGATTTAGCAACTAAGACATATTAATATGAGATATTAAATGGTATTTTCATAATTTAAAGTCATTCAATCCGATGCTTAATACCGAGCCAAATACAGTAAATGTCAATTTTATATTTTAAGTTAATGAGTTGGTGGGCCCAATTAGCTGACTTGAATTCATAATATTGATTATTTATAAGTTTAATTAATTTTTTTTTTAGGGCTGGAATGGGTTAAAAATCGTTTGGCCCATTAGGTTTGCTAAATAAGCCGAAAACCCATTAAAGGGTACTAGGTTTGACCTAGTTTTTAGCCATTTGATTTTTTTAATTTGAAATTGATTTAAAATTTATTAATTGCCAAAATTAAAACCTGTTTAATTAATTAATAAGATTAATTAATTAAATCTGATAATTAATTATTAATGAGATTAATAATTGAAAATAAAACATGCTTAGTAGCATTTTCAGGAAACTAGTTTTTGAAGTAGTCAAAAAGTTTCCAAATTTGAAATAGTTTCTAAAATAGAAAAGTTTCCTAATATGGTTTTATTTAGGATAATGTGATTATCTTAATTAAATTAACATTTTTATAAATTAAGATATAACATATATAAACAACAATGTTTTAAGGAGTTGAAGCATACACTAATTACACTAAATAGAATTTATTTTTCATTTATACATTAGATGCATGATAGGATGTATGTCTTGGTACATTGAGTTAATTATAGACTTATGGCCCATCAGGACTTTCATGTCTAGCCTATTTATCTTGTAAACTTCTTTTCGATTATGTAATTATATTTATAGGGTTAGACTAAGAAAGAAAAAGATCAAGACTGCGGAAGAAAGATGGGTCGAATGGTGGATCCAAGAAGAAAAGAAGATTTTGTAATATTCTTATTTTCTTTTGGTTTTGTAAGTCATGCATTTTACCTAGGATTTTGACTTGGTTTCCTTATTAGCTTAGGAAACCAAAGGAGAAAGCCCATAACTAGCTTATGTATTTAAGAGTTAAATATGTATGATTAATTAGATTAATGTATATACATACGTATGCCAATGCATGATAACCATGAATGATGAAACTTAAAAGGAACAAGCCTCTCGTTTAATATTAAGACCGAATCATATATCATGTAGGATAACATGATAATTTAGTGATAAGTAACACATTAAGTGTAAAATGAGTAGTATTAAGTTGAATAAACATAACTTGAAGGATTGGAGTTTGACATAACCTAAAAACATAATGGATATCATGTGTACTTAATGATACATTATTATGTAACAATATGAAAACATAGGAAAAAGGTGAAATAAATTGAGATAATTTAATAAAATGATGTCTAAACATCAAATAAAAATAAAATGAGAGAGAAATCAAATATAATGTGGGTGAACATGTAGTGGCCAAATTATATTGTAAGGGATATTATGTGATGTTTTGGCAATTAATTAATTATGAGACTTGAATTAAGTATTATAATATTAAATAAGCATAAATTGATGAATTCAAACTCAAGATTTCAATTAGACACTATGTTATGTATGGAAACATAATGATGTACATAAGGGTAACAAAGAAACAATAAAGTACCATGGATATATAACAACATATAATCACATAAAGTGAAATTAGGAATGTATATAACATAAAAAGAAAGAAGAAAACACATGAAATGTTGTAAAGGTTAATGAGACCGAATGATAACCCTTAGGGAAAAGTCGTATTTTATCATAATTGAATGTTATTTAATATGTATATTATGGCTACATGAATGAGGAATATATGTATGAGGAATGAGAAAGCATGAGATGATACATTATGATTTTATATACGTATTGAATGATTACAATAAAAATGAAAATGTATGATATGATGTACAATGGGAATGCTATGAAAATTAAAATAGAAATAGAGCATACAATAAAATAATTAGTTGCCCTTAGTGCTCAGTGAGAAATCCAAGACCTTAAGATATAATGGCTAACCACAGGGGCACATATCCCGCAGTTATACTATGTGATCACCATGAGATTTGATTTATTGCACATATTGATGAGTAGCTAGCACATAACATACGGTGGAGTATAGGTATCACATTAAGTTGTGGTCCCTCCAATATGTTAGCTTACAATTATACAGTTCTCGTATCATATATCTGGTTCGAGGATCTCCACTGGTCATCACTAGAGACAAAACAGTAATAATACAAAAAAATAAAAATTAAATAGTAAATTAAGAAAAAAGAATGTCATAAAGATAATATAACAAGAAAGATGTTAAGAAGTTAATTAAATAAGAAACAAAGTTAGAAATGTAGTTAACAAATCAAAAAGGAAAAAATTGTAATTAAATTGAAAATAAGGATCAAAAAATAAATTAGGCATAAAAGAAGTTATAAATGTGAATAAATGAGAAACAAAGTGAAAAACATGAGTAATAGATTTAAAAAGGGCAAAAATATAATTACGCGATAAATTAAGGGTCAAACTATAATTCAACATCAATAAGATGATTAAAAAAAGTTAAAATGGCCAAATAAGTGAAAAAGGATGAAATTGAAAATAATAAAATTTTTAGGGATCAAAATGTAATTTTTTACTTAGTAGGCAAATATGAGGACTAAAATGAAAATTTTTCATCTAAGTTAAATTAAAGGTCAAAGGAAACAGAATGAGTCAAAATTGAAGTCAAACAAGGTAAAACAATAATAAATAAAAAGTTTAGATATCTAATTATAATTTTACATGCAAATAAAAATTATGTAATATTTAAAAGAAAAAGATTGAATATAAAAATGATTAAAGCAGAATGGGCCAATTTGAGGACAAATTAAGTCAAGTAGAAAGAAATAAAATGATGAGGGACTAAATTGAAAATTTTCACTCAATGAGAAGTATATGGAAATTGATAAGAAAAATAAGTGTCAAAAGGATCCAATAGCAAAATTGGGTAACAAAAGATTAAATTAATTTAATTAGCCAAAAAGTGAAATAAAAAGGGTAAAAATGGTAATTTACCCTTACACAAAGGAATGGTGAAAATTAAATTGTGAATTAAAGAGTAAAAATGAAATAAATGGTATAATAGAGTAAATAAGGATAAAATGGTTAACAGGTAATAAAGATCAGACAAAAATAGGTAAAACAGGAAGTATGAACAAACTTGGTATATGGAGGGTAAAATAGTAAATTTAGTCAAAAAGTAAAGAAAATAAAGATGAAATTGTATTTTTGGCGAGTGAAGTAAATATAAGTACTAAAATGAAATTTCATAGTAAAAATTGTTAAAAAAGAGAAATGAAAGGTAAAACAGTACTTATGAAAAAAAAAACAACAAAAAGGTTAAATAAGTTAGAAACACTACAAGAAAAATTCATTTTTCCGACAGAATTGAGTGAATTTTCGTAGGAAAACCAAATTACCTACGAAATTTAGCAACGAAAAATGGTGAAGGAGAATCGGATGTAGGTAACTTTCCCGACGAAACATTTTTCCATCGGTAAATTTACTGATGGAAATTATTAACTGTCGTTAATTTCATCGGGAGGAGCAGACCAAAAATTGTCGTCATTTGCTATATTTACTAATGGAATTATTTTTTCCATCGGCAATTTTACCGATGGAAATAAGTATTTTGTAGGCAAAGTTTTGACGGAATGATAAATTTCGTAGGCAAATTTAATGACGGTAAGTATATTTCCATCGGTAAATTTGTGTTCTTCTAAAACAATTCGTGACGAAATTATCCATGATTATTCCGTCACTAAAAATATTATATATTTTTAATAACTATTTAATAATTAGAGGAGGGGCAATGGTTTATAATCTTTAGTCTTGACCTATCAATTAAATTTGTTGCATAGCTATTGGGAAGGGTAGGAAAAAATATAAAATGATCAAAAGATAACAGCATGGATAGTTCAATTGCAAATCCAAAGTACTGTGATATACCCTTTACTAAAGATATCTAAGAATCAAAAAAAAGATACTCTTCCATCTCAAAATTAATGCCTCAAAGATTCTTATGCCTTATGTAAAATTAAATCTCCAATGTATAACAACTATTATCTATGTACTTACTGGCGAATATAATTATCAGCCAAATTAAAATATACTCAAATCAAAGAATCAAAATGTCATTACTTTACTATTCAATCAAGGTAAAAGCAGCAATGCTTTTTTTCACAATAATCCCTTTGTTACTTGGGTTACTATCTATTGATCGTGTTCATATGATTTCTCAAGAATGACAGTAAAAAAAAATTTCCAACATCCAAAGTAGTGAAGTGTGTATACCGTGATTACTAGATCATTTACTGATATATGCTTCCCACCTGAGGCCTCTTGTATTGAATTTAGTTTTGTACGCAGACTATATCTAAAAGATAACCACACAACATATATATTAAAAAAAACAAGATAGAATAAGAAGTAGTGATAACAACAAATTGATTGCAAAGACTAATACTTCATGATTTTGTCAACACATGTATCTACTGTTAAGTAATAATGAGGAATGGTCTGCTTGGACAATAATAAACGTGAAGCTGTAAACTATTAATATCACACCATAAATTTATTTCAAAATAAATTCTAAAAAAAGGGAACATAAAGTATATTTAAAAAATTTTATGTATTATTGTTCCTTGCAATTGAATTAGTACCACACAAGAAGTTGCATTTCTAATCATATATAATCATCAATTTCAATGAGAAATTATGCAAAAATATTATTTGTGACAATGAAAAGTAATCCAAGGTTCAAGCAATCAACAAATAAAGAAGAGAAATGGAGAGAGAGAGAGAGAGAGAGAAGGGATTACTACCCTTCTCAGAATATCATGGCCACCTGGAATTTTATGACGGCAAAAGAAAAATTCTGCTAACATGCAACCTGCAGTTTGTACTATAATAATCAAGTTGTCCCGATTTTAATTATCTTTAAATATTGAGATTTAATATCTTTTTGTTAATCCACCACAGAGAAAAGAATTCAAATTATAGACTATAGGTTTATAGTACATAAAAAATTGATATATATAATATTAAAAAATTATATACATGTTTCACAAGAAAAATCTAAATTTATAGTACGCAAAAATTCGTATAATTTCCTTATAATTAGAAAAATTCCACAAGAAAATGGCAAAATTTGTTGAGAGAAATGAAGAAAAGATAATTCCTTGCACGGCTTTGTAAGAAAAGGCCAATTGATAAGCTATATAATTTTCTTTATCTTCTAAATTTCAACTATCACAAACTATTCTTTTACATTTTTTTCTTTAAACTAATACTGTCATTGACAAAGAATTCACACACACACACACACACACACACACACCCACCCTAATACCTTTTTTATCACACGATTGGGTCAACAAGTTTCACTTTACCACCAGCCACTCTACCCTTTAATTTCTCCACTATGATCTTGAACCTCACATAAATACAGCCACATCTCATCGCAAATACATAAATGTACATCACTTATCATTTTAATGAAGATATAGATTTCATATTCAAAAAATAACAAGTAATGTATTATAAGTAAGCATATTCTTAATTATTTTTTATATAAATTTTTAATTTAAAATAAAAAAGAGAAGTGGAGCAATTTTTTTATATAGGAAAGGTTTGCCTACGGAATTGAAATTTCGTAGGTAATTTACCTATGGAATTAATTTTCGTCGATAATTACCTACGAAATAATTTCGTAGGTAAATTACCTATGAAATTTGTAATTTGTGGGTAATTTAGCAATGGAATTTAAATTTCTTAGGTAATTACCGACGGATATAAATATCGTCAGTAAATTGCCTACGAAATTTAAATTCCTTAGGTAAATTACCTACGGAATTTTAATTTCATCACTAAATTACTGACGAAAATCAACATACAACAAACTTTTAGCGCAAATTTACAAACGAAATTTTCATTTTTGTCGCTAATTTTCGTCAGTAATATATGGCTGCAAAATTTCCCTCCAATTTTTACGACGAAATTCTTATTTCATCGCAATTTACATTTTTTCACTACCATTTTACCTATGGAATGAGTTTTCCGTCGGTAATTTGGTGACAGAATATTTTTCATAAATAAATTTTCATCGTTACGAAATATTTTTCGTCGGTAATTTAGCGATGGAATATTTTTCGTCGATAAATTTTCGTCGTTATTTTGGATTTTTCTTGTAGTGAAAGGGAATTGAATGTTAATTTAGTAAAATACAAATCTAGATGTCATATCGAGAAAAGTAAATAAATTTAAATATCATTATGATAGAAATTTGGACTTAATGGAAAATGTCACAAAAGATGGAAAGTTAAGAAAAATTAAGGACACAAGTACATTAAAATATTATTATTCAGTCAACAAGGAAAGGGATTCACAATAACATTGAAATTGATTTACATAAACAATATACTTAGTAGGATTAAATTTATAAACTATGACAATATCAAAATAATGTTCAAATAAAGTAAAATAAGTAAAATAATTAAAGTGATAGACAAGGTAAGTAGAAAATTAATTAAATACAGGGGCAAAAAAGAAAAATTAACATTGGAAATATAAGTACGATGTCAGACAGCAAAAAAAGGTGAAAATATAAGAACGTAAAGTCATTAAGGACAAAAAGGTAATTTGAAAAAATATATATATACGTACAAATAGACAAATAAAAATAATGACAACTATAAAAATATAAAAAAAAATTATTTGAATGAAATTTTATGTAGTTATCCACCACTAGACAACAAAGTTACTTAGCGCGTGGTTTGTTGGCTGCATGTAAAGACAGGTAATTGAAGATGCGATGAAACATGATCAAAATGGCATGTATATGTGGCACGCTCATGGACACGAAGATTAGATAACCTATGTATTAGATTTTAAATAAGTAGCATGTAGTAATGAATATTGTATTGTTGATGCATATGAACTCTGAATCTAATTATATGTATACAAATTTAAATATATGTGTATGAAATTTTGTGACTGTGTTGCGCTGTGCACCAATGATTGATCTTAAAAGTCCAATGAATTTTTGAAGTTTGGTGGTGGGGGTTGTTTTTTGGGAGTATTATTTATCCATTTGCAGGTATGGATAGTAAGGTTTACAAACCGTTGTGCTGCCGAAATTTACGCTAAATGAATAGTAATCATGTGATATTGTTAAGAATAGTATACAATATATGAAAATCATGAATGAACTGAAGGTGTTACAAAATATGGGAAAGTTGTACTCATATTTGGGAAAAATGTCATTGAAGTTAATGACAATAATTTTTTAAAAATAAGAAATACAATTTCAGTTGCTGAAAAAACTTACTGTAGATGGTATAATTATAACTTATAGCCTAAATATTATGTTTATTAGTATATGTAAAAAATTAGGCATTTATCAATGAGAATGTCAGTCTATTATGTTCCAAACTTTAATGTTATTTAAATTTTAAGTATTTTTTTATCAAATTTTAAGGTTAATTATTTATTGTTATTATTTCATAATTTGAGTTTTTATTACAAAATATTTTTTTGTTGTATAATATCATATTGATGGCATATCATTAAATTATTTATCAATTTTATATACAAATCATGTGAACACAATTTTTTAACTAGGCCATAATATATATGTAGATAGCTAATAATTTTTTTAATTCATATATTTTAGCTTTTCATACGAATTACATGTGTCTTATTGTAAAAAAAATTAATTTCAAATTAAACCCATCTTTTTACAAATAAATAATATAATAATCACTTACCTTTAAAAAAATTGATAGAAATATGTTGTAAATTTAACAACACCTACAATTTAAAAATGAAACTAAAGTTAGTTATAAGTTAAAATTTTTCAAATAATTAAATTTATAATATATTCACAAAAAATTACCTTTTTATAACTCTCAAAAAATGATGTTCAATAATTTTAGTAAAATTTGTTCAACAATAAGATAAAAATGTTAAATTTATATAAAGAAACTGAGGATGACGGGAGAAGTAAAGGAAAGAAAATGAGTTTAAGGGGAGAGGAGGAAAATATAAGGGGAAGGTATGATTTGCATTTTAAAGCACTGATTATAAAAAACACACATCTTAGTCCCGTGATTGTTGTAGGCACATGATTTATTATGTGCTCTGCAGCACATAGTAAATCTAGTGCACTACAAAATCTGACCCCTTAAAAAAATTCAAAAAATGGCAAATGGTATACCATTTTTTTAGCATCGGCTCCACTGACAGATTTCTGGCTTACGTCAAACAATGCCATTTTTCCAATGAAAATCAGCAAGCATTTATGTCGTTTCTTGGCAGCCAACTCATCTTACAAATACGATGTCATTTTCAAGGATGAAAAACAACAACTTCATATGACTTGTAGTTTTTCAACATGGAAATAATCCTCTGCCAATAGGGTCTACGTTGATAGAAAACGGCAAATCCATTTGTCGTTTTTTAACACCCCATTTTTTCAATTTCTTTTGTTGTTACCCAAAATTCCAAATTTTTTCAAAATTAACACTATATATATATATATATATATATATATATATATATATATATATATATATATATATATATATATCACATGTTTTTAAGTGAATTAGGACTTTGAAATTCTACTACTAATAGAGGTTTTTTTAGAAAAAAAATATTTTTGTAAACAATTAAAATATATATGGCTATAATTGTCTAAAAAAAATTTCAACCTATATTTCAGTGTGCTTTGCTCATGATAAGTTATTTTCATGGTTATTAAACTCAGATTGAATCGGTTAGTCGGACCGATTGAACCGCAACTCGGCGAGCAATTCGATTTGATTCAATATATAACTCGGTAAATGATAAAAATTCAGTTTGGTTCGTAAAAGATCGGGTTGGCTAGGAACTCTTCGACTCGGACTAGACTTTAATTCAATCCTAATACGGTGTGTTTTAGGGGAAATTACACTAAAATAAATTCCTAAATTTCTTCTCCTCTCTGCCTTCATCTCATTTCACGTCGCCCTCTCTACCTTCATTTCCTTTCACAACTCCGCCACTCTCTTCTCACTAGTTTGCGTAAAGGTTGGACAACAGCTATCTATTAGGCCATCGATCAAAGACTTAATCGTGGATCACCTTTCTTATTTTTCGGTATGTGTAGCTTTTTTTTCCTTCTCTCTCATTCTTCAATTGGTTTTCATTTCATCTTAGAATAAATTGGTCTCTATTCTTGATCGATTCTTTATAATGTGATGGTGATATTAATTATTAATTCAAGAATGGTGGTTTAGAGCAGAGATTAGAAGACTAGCTAATGAGAATTTAATTTCAGACCACTTTCTTCTCTCGTTTCTTTTTTTTTTCTTTTTTAATTTTCATGGCTTCCTTATGTATGTGACTAGCTAATGAGAATCTAATTTCTTACATGAGCTTTTGTTAGTGTTTGGTTGCTGAGAAACTATATGAAAATGTGGGAATTGGGAAATTACAGTTTTGAAGAATTGCTTTTTATTTCTCTGTTTTTCCTGCTATCAAAGAGAACTTGACATTTGTTTTAACTTTTTAAGTCTAATGTTGATTTAAGTTGGTTGAATTACAAAAAAAAAATACAAGTACTGGCATGAGCTTTTTATTATTCTGATTGTGAAATTCATGAATTAGGTTGTTGAATAATTGAATTTGGCAAATAGATGAAGTGCTGTCAGAGAAAGTTTGCTTGCCTAGCTATGGGGGATGGATTTTGAGTCAATGGTAATGCTAGGCAATAATAGAAACTTAAGAACACAACTTAGATTGACTTATAGTGAAGTTTACTATTGTTTGAGCCACTGAAAAGTTAAGAAGACTGTTTTACTTGCAAACTTACAGTTAATTTTCTTACAATTACACCTAGTGTTGGACATCGCACAATCCAATAAATAAGAGTTATGGAGTATGTGCAAGCTCAAAATAATTGTAAGAAAATAGTTCTATTGAATGCCTTAGTAATGACGGTCAAGTATTAATTAACATCCATTTGTTTTTATTAGATTAGACTTGAATTGATTTTACTTGTTCCAATCATATTAAAATTACCCAATAATAATAATAATAATAATAATAATAATAATAATAAGAATAATAATAATAATAATAATAATAATAATAATAATAATAATAATAATAATAATAATGAAGGTTATTCTTTTATTTTAGAGAGTTAAAATATTGGAGGAAAACCACAACCTTGATTGCGACAATTTGTAAATTTAGGAGCAAAGACAGAACAGCACATCTTAGGCTTAATTGTTTAAACAATTTTTGGTGTTTTTCAAATATGTTGTTGTTTTTCAGATCCATGGTATATTTAATTATATGTTTGTTTTAAAAGTTTAGATGTTATGAAGCATATTTTAATTCAAGAAGTTGATGGAAATGGAAATACAGATGATGGGGAAGATGAAGATGAACATAGAGATTGAGATTAATGATAATTGCTTGTCATTATGTTAAATAAATTTATTTAGATATTATGTGGATTTATTTAAATATTTACTATTTATGTTTGGACTATTTATTTAATTTTTATAATTAAAAACTTTATTGAACTTAATATTTTTATATTGATATTTGGTAACTAAAAGATTTTTGAATGTATTTTGACATATAATATTTTTAATTTTTTTTATAAATAATTATATTTAAAAAAATAAAAAAACTCCGAGTCAACCCGATCCAACCAGTTGACTCTCGATTCAGTTGGTAAGCCGAGTCAATCTCCGAATCACTTTTGAAAATATTGGTTATTTTTAGTAAACATTATGATTATATATTTTTATTCATAATTGAGAAAGTCAAACCAAAAATATTATAATATTATATTAAAGTATAAATACAAAATATTTTTTATATTTGAAAATATAGAGATTGAAATATATAAAATAAAGTATAAATAAAAGTATTTGAGGTTTATTATATGAAATTAATTATATTTCTATATTTAATCAATATTTCTTGTTACATCAATTGAAAATGTATACCAATAAATTTTTTTATTTAATACATATATGCAGTACCAATATTTTTGTTTTATTATATTTTTTGATTCTATTTAGTTTCAATTAAAAATTTTTATTTTATTTTTTTCTTCGTAAAATTATTTTTATCAATTCTAATGAATATAAATATTAACAAAATATAGAAACTATGAAAAAATAGTAAAATTTTACAATCTAAATATGATAATAAATATGAAAAAGTTATATATTTTTTCATATTTTATATTTATTATTTTATAATTCTTTAATCAATATAAGAGATATAAATACAGCTTATTGTTGGGGCAGCTATACTATTTGTTATCCCTTTCTAATTAAATTTCATCATACCTTCATTTCATTTGATTTTTATATAATACATAAACAACCTCTTGTACTAGTCCATTTTGATCACTTACATCTCTTTACTCAATTTTAGTACATGTAGGCCATGTTTGATTTACTGGATTGCACATAAAATAGTATAATATAGTACAATCTAATACAAGTATGATGTTTGGAAGGTTTTCTAAAAAATTAATGCGAATATAATATAATATAGCATAGGTCTCACATATATTATATAAAATAATACACCACAAACCATTGAATTTGTGTAATACAGTAAATATCGTATTAATTTATGCTAAATACACCTTACTACCATCACTGCTACCGCCGCCACCACCACACCACACCGCCATCACCCTCGCCAGCACTACCGCCATCACTATCACTATCACTATTACCGTCGTCACCACCCCTGCCACCACCACTATTGCCATCACCATCATCGCTGCCACCAACACACCCTCGCTGCCGTTGCCGACAGCACCACCACTGCTGCCATCAACATCACTGCTCCCACCACCACTGCCACCACCACACCCCCGCTGCCATTGCTGACACCACCAGCACTGTTGACATCACCATCATCGTCGTCGCCACTATCGCCACATCGTCGTCACCATCACCATTGCTGCCACCACTATCGCCATCACCATCACTACCACTATTACAGTCGCTGTCGCCACCCCTGTCACCACCACTATTGCCATCACCATCGTCGCTACCACCACCACCACGACTACCGCCATTACCATTGCCGCTATCACAACCGCCCCTACCACCACCCCGCAGCCACCAATGCCACCACCCCCTACCAACACGCCGCTACCACCACCACACCACTGCCCATACCACCATCTCGTCGCTGTTGCCACCACTACCGTCGCTACCGCCATAACTGCTTCCCCAATCGCCACTGCCATCATAATCACTACTACCCCCACCACCACATCTCCGCGACCACCATTACCACATGCAAACAAATCTTTAAACTTATAATATTAAATGTATAACTTAATAGCTATTATATTAAAATTAAATTATAATTGATAAATTCTTTCATTTTTTGCTCAAATATTTCGTCAAATTCGTTAGTTATATTTTTTTTTTTATTTTTTATCTAATTTTGATTTTAGAAATGCCAATCCTTCTAACAATATATAGTCATTTTGTCATTAATTTTTTTCATTTTTTAATAAAAAATTGATGCATTAAAATTTGCATTTTATAATTATAATTTTTAGCTAAATTAGTTACAATAAAAATAATTTAATTGTATCTATTTTAAATTTTTTAAAAATTAATATATTAAGATATACACCAAATACACTATACAATATTACAAGCTAATACAATTTTATACCAAGCTAATACAATTTTATACCAAACGTTTTATAATATAATGTAGTTTAATGTTATAAGTGTAAAGAAGAAAAAATAATATTTGCCTATTGAATGATTTGCATTGAACCAAAAGATGAAGCTTTATACAGAAAGAATCCTATAATCTTGCTAATCTAAAATAGGCAGACTAAATATAAAAGGTAACAGAATAAATTTACAATTATTACAATATTTTATAATGAATGGTTGACCTTTCCTTCTCAACACTCCCCCTCAAGTTAGAGAGTGAATGTCTAGAACACCCAACTTGCATATCATAGTTGAGAAAGCTTCCTTTCCTAATGGCTTAGAGAACACATCTGCAAGTTGATTTGTTGAAGTAATATGCTTGGTTACAATTGAACCATCTTGTATTTTGACATGAATAAAATGGCAATCCATCTCTATGTGTCTGGTCCTTTCATGAAAAACAGGGTTGGCAGCTATATGTAAAGCAGTTATGTTATCACAATACAACAATGCTGGCTTTGGATGCAATATTCTCAAATCTTTCAATAACAAGCATAGCCAAGATAAATCATAATATGTACATATCATGTGTAACACCTTCTTAACTAAATTTAAGACCTATACTATTCATTAATACCCTTATAAATAATAAGTTGTTATTTTGATTTTAACGAAAAATTTGCAATATAATAACTTAATTTTTCTTAGTTCACAAACCTGTAAAAAGTCAAATTGCACTCCCAATAATATTCTTCCTACTCCCAAACTTCAATCAACAATTCACAACACTTCTATAATCATAGTTCATCATACACATCACACACATCTAGTCCATACTATATGCATTTGCATCCATCAAACTCTTAAATTAGGTTAATATTAATGCCAATAATTCTCATTCTTCACATAATAATTTACATATAATTACAAGATAAAAGTTCAAAAATATAATCTTCTATGTACATGCCATTTCTTCCTTCAATTCTCGTTCTTTGGCACCTGTCCCTGCATGCAGTCATAAAACTACACGCTAAGCAAATCTAATTACTTAGTGGTGGATACACTTACAAAGAATTTCAACTTACTTAATTTGTTTATTTATTTCAATTTAATCACTATTAGTTTATTAAATTCTTATAATTTCATAATTTATTCATTTCATATCCAATTACTCATTAGATAGTCTCAAAACTTTTCTTTCTTATTTAATTTCAATAATTTATTAATCAGAGTAGAAATTTATCATTTTATCCCTACAGTTGACTTTTTTGTTATGTTGATCAACTTTGACTTTTGGTTGACTTTTTTTATTTATATTCATTTTAACTCCGATTTTGACTCAGTAAATTTCTTCCGACACCAATTTAACTTTAATTTCATAAATTACCATTTAGCCCTTGAAAATTTTCCTTAAGTGTAAAATTACTGTTTGGTCCCTATACTCCTTATTAATTATAAATTTTTCTCTTTTTAGTCAAATGGATTATTTTAATTCTTTTAATTATATTTTTATCGACAATTGACTATTTTACCCTTCATTGGATGTAAAATTTCAATTTTACCCTTATTAAGCATATATACTTTATTTTTCATTTTATATCATTTTTGTTCACATTTTCAATATCTCTAAAGCCAAAATTCTCCATTTCACATATTTTTATACAAAATTTTCATTTTGTCCCTAGTTATTGACAGTAGAAAAATTCATGAACCGAATAAATGGATAAGCAAATCCAGTCACCAGGAGTGTCCACACTGCTTAGGAGTATGCGACTACTCCTCGGACTATCAATAATAAGCCGGCAAATAGAAGCAGAATAATTAATATTTTTCAGAGCAATAACAGAGTATAATAATATAAAAACAGAACACCGCGGGGTAGGTGCCCCTATGGCTAGCCATACTATCCTAAGATTCTGGGTTACCCACTGACACTAAGGGCATAACTTTTATTTTATTTCCATATTTTATATCATTATTATATTATTTTTCATGATAACTGTCTTATAGTAACCTACACAGAATTAATTTTTCAATCATTTAAACTTATCAGCTGTACATTTTTTAGAGATATGCAGAATATCATCAAAATATAGCCAAATCAAACTATTTTACTCATATTGGCCATTCGACCACAATAGAAATTTTCACATTCATAGCTTTTAATCATTCCTTTTTATACTATATCTATTTTCTTATTTATTTAAACATCATTATAACATAATATGCTTAATTTGCGCAAGATTTCTCAAAGTATCATCACTTCCATCATTATGTAATTATATACATATTCACATACCCTTATCATTTTTCAGTTTTATCAAGTTTATTATTCTTTTCACATCTTATATTGTCCATATATAATCAAATAAAGCATTTAATATTAAATTACATGGTAATTACCCAAGGATTTCTATTCAGCCATCACTAGGGTTCACACTTTCAAATTGTTTTCTTCACTAAATCAAGTTCATACTAGTTTAACTCATCACAATATCAACTTATCTCAAGTTAATTCATCAATTAACCCTAATTCACATAGTTACATAATAGGAATTTCAAGAGAAATTTATCAAAATAATTGAAATTAATTGTAATTTGTATCCATTAGCCTTATTTGAGTCTCCTTGACATCTATTCCACCTTATCCTTGCCTTTTCCTTCCTTAGAATGGCCTTCCCCTTTTGGTTCCTCTTTTGGCCAAAATTTCAAGGAATAAAAAAACTACTTTAGCTCATTAATTTAGACAATATAAAATCACTACTAAGCTCATTTAACCCTACTCTACATGCTGGTAAAAAATCTCCCTCAAATTCAAGCTCAAACTTACAAAACTATCAAAGTGTGCCTTAGAGATTTTACCTTAATTCTTATGTTTCTTAGCCTTCCATTGCTACAAACTCTTTCCTATATGAAATAGTAAGAATTTATGAGTATGAGAGTCTAATTTGAGCTAAATTTATGGAGAGATAAAGCTTGAGAAGAAGAAAGAATGAAGGAGAGTGAACCTATAATGTATTTCGGTTTTGGGAAGAAAAATAGAAGAAGATGGTCGAATTTTCCAAAAAAATTTTTTGTGGGTTTCCTCTTTATATATGGTACTAAAATTTTACAAAAGGAGAGGCCAAGATTCATCTAATTACTATTGAATCCAATGGCTTGAAAATTGGTCACTTGTCACCCATCTAGGCACTTAGGATTATCCTACTACCATGATCTCACACACACATAATTATTGCACCAAAATATCATCTCATGTAAAATATCATGGTTAAATTCCCATATTTGACCCTTCTAATGACCCGATTTTGGTTTTTCACTCCAAAATATGATTTTTCGATCTCTATATCGGATTACCTTGAAATTTTTCCCCAAGTGTCAATATATATTCAAGAACATATGATAAAAATTTCAACTCATTCCAAAATCAATTCGATATACTTTTAGCTTCAGCAGTCTGTGTGGCCAGTCCGAAATCCAAATTTTTAGAATTATCAGAATTGATATTTTTTAGTTCCTTGTGTGTCACTACACTATGAATAGCATGTATGTGAAATTTGTAGTCAATCATGGGTCTCTAAGGCCTCCAAATGCTTAGTCAAAGTATTAATCAAACATACGCTAAACCGTGAAATTTTCCTTCTTTTGCCTTTTTTTAAAGGTTTATTTGACCTCAATTTTTACTCAAATTATACCAATAGACTACACCTAACATGTTCTTTCATATTTAATATTAATCTCACTTTGCCCGCGGATCACCCATCCTCGGTTTTTCCTGATCCGGGCACGTTTAATGGTGCACTCATTCAAAATTTTCTGTCATTGCCAACTCTAATCACTCGAGACTTACCATAAAATAATTAATTATGCATAATAATAAGTTATGCATTACAAATGTAAATTTGGGGACGTTACATCATGGCTCTATATTCAGCCTTTGCTGAGGATAGAGACATAATTTTTTACCTCTTTGTGCGCCAAGAAATAAGAGAGGATCCCAGAAAAACACAGTAACTTGTAGTGCATCTACGAGACATCGGATAATCATCCCAATCCAAATTCGAAAAGGCATGCAAAGATAAATCATTCTGAGAAGGACAAAAACAAACCTTATCCTAGACTACTTTTCAAATAATGCAATACACACAGAGCGGCTTCCATGTGTGGTTTACATGGTGCATGCATAAATCTGCTTAAAATATGGATCGAGTAGTTGATATCCAACCGAGTGATAGTCAAATAAATTAGACGTCCAACAAGTTGCCTATACTGAGATGGATCTTTAAGCAATTCACCCGAGTCTGAAAGCTTTATGTTTTGTTCCATAGGAAAGTTCACAAGTTTATCACCCAAAAATTTGCAATCTTTTAAAATTTCCAAAGTGTATTTTTGTTGCAAAATAGAAATGTCTTTCTTCGATTGAGAAACTTCGATGCCCATACGATACTTCAAATTACCCAAATCTTTAATTCGAAAATGACTATGTAGAAATTCTTTGAGAGCTACTATGGCATCGAGATCATTACCCATAATAAGAATATCATCGACATAGATCAACAAGGCTGTAAAAGATTTTCCTTTTCAATATGTGAATAGTGATTAATTAGCTTTGGACTAAACAAAACCAGTAGCTCGGATAGCTGTAGAAAACTTGGCAAACCATTATCGAGAGGCTTTCTTTAAGCCATATAGAGATTTGTGAAGGCAACACACTAGATTCTCCCCCTATTATCGAATACCAGGAGACAGAGACATATAAATTTCTTCATGAAGATCACCATAAAGAAAAGCATTGTTGACATCGAGTTGGTGAAGAGATCAATTTTGTACTGCTGATAAAGCTAATAAACAACGAACAATAATCATTTTAGCAATGGGAAAAAAAGTGTCATGATAATCAATACCTTCCAATTGTGTGTGACCTTTGGCAACTAAACCAGCTTTGTAACGCTCAATTGTACCATCTAAGTGTCGTTTGATTTTGTAAACACAACAACAACTAATAGGTTTCTTTCAAAAAGGAAGAAAAGTGAGAGACCAATGTGGTTAGTTTCCAATGCAGCCAACTCAGATTGTATGGCTTCTTACCAATGGGAATGAGAGCTTGCTTCAGCATAAAAGGTAGGCTCAACATTTGTACTAATGGCAGCAATGAAAGAACAATGCTAGGATGAGTAATGATGATAAGAGATAAAATTACAAAGGGGATAGCGTATACCTTTGTGTGGACCTGATGATGAAGGCAGCAAATGGTTGGAAGACGTTACTTGGTTGCAGACATAGTCATACAAAGCCATAAAAGGATGGTGATGTCTTTGAGAATGGCATAAAAGAGTCTTGGAAGGAGGACCAGCAGGTGATGGCTGGGTAAAAATAGGATTTTATGGACTGATTCCCGTGGTGAGGGTTATGGGACAGATGGGGAAGGATCGAACATAGAAAGGGGAATTACAAGGTTTGAATTGGAGGAAGAGTATGAAATGGATTCAAAAGGGAAAATATTTTCATGAAAAACAACATCACGGCTGGTGAATAGTTGATGAGTGGCAAGATCATAAAGCTTGTAAGCTTTCTGATCAATTGGATAGCCAAGAAAAACACATTGTTTAGCTCAAGGAGCAAATTTATGTTGAATGTGGACATCAGTAGCATAAGCAAAACAACAAAAAAACTCGGATATTGGAATAAAAAGGAAGTTTTCCATAAAGTCTTTCAAAAGGAGTTTGGTGAGAAAGGAGTGGTGTGGACAAATGATTGATGATATGAACAGTAGTAAAAACACATTCTGCCCAAAAATATAAAGGAAGGTGAGCTTGAAAATGAAAAGCTCTAACAGTCTCCAAAATATAGCGATGCTTGCACTCAACAACTCCATTTTGTTAAGGGATGTAGACATAAGAATGTTGATATGTGGTTGCATTTTGTTTAAAAAAATTCCCGCATAGAAAACAATTTTGCCACTATTATCAACTCGAATGTTGGCTATGGAAACATGAAAATGTGTTTGGACATATGTAAAAAAATTGACAAGTAAATGTTGTGTTTCACTTTTATGATGCATAAAAAATACCCATGTGAATCTGGAATAATCGTCCACAATAGTCAAAAAATATTTAGCACCAGAAAGAGAGGCAATTTTATAAGGACCCCAAATCTCATAGTGAATTAATTCAGAAGGTCTAACTAACTAAATAGAACTAACAAAAAATGGAAGTTGACTTTGTTTGGCAAAAGCACAAATGTCATAAGCATTATTGGACTGAAAAGAAAAATTTAACAAATGTTTGGCCATAAAATCTAATTTAGAAAGACAAATGCCCCAGACGGCGATGCCACAAAAAGGTGAAGGAGGGGACTAGAGGGCTGAGTAAACTACAAGAAGTAGTTGTTGCTGATGGAATTTGAGATGTTGGCTTCTTTGATGCTAACGCAACCAAGTAATAAGGTCTATTTCATTTTTCACCCAAACCAATCATCATCTTCGACATCAAGTCCTACAAAATACACTTATGAGGGAAGAAAGTTACTGAACAATGTAAATCTCTGGTTACTTGACTCACAGACATTAAATCTACCTTAAAAGATGGCAACCAAGCACATTTTTTAAAGTAACACTAGATTTCAAAGGTAAATTCCCAGTAGATGTAATCGGAGCCTGCTCTCCACTTGGCATTGTAACTGGTGAAATAGAGGTGTTCTCACTGCTGTTAACAAACAAATTTAGAGATGAAGTAATATGGTTTGTGGCGCCACTATCAATAATTAATCGATGAAGGTGCAATAATGTTTGTAACAAACCTGACGAAGAAGCATTATCTTTGGGATTGGAGGATTATGCTATTCCTTTACCCTGCATGATAGATAAGATTTGTTGAATTTGCAAATCAGATAGCCCATTCGTTATTGATGACACTTTTTACACCATTGGATTTTCTTTGACATTATTCACTGAAGGCTGATGGTTGTTGCTGTGTTTTCCTTGATTAGATTTGTTTGATGCATATTTTGGATGGTCTGGTGGATACCCATTAAGCTTCCAGCATGTTTCTCATACTGATGATCTCGGTCACAATATGAACAATGTAAAGGCTTTCAATTAGATGAGTTGGAATAGGAAGAGTTGGAACCTTGTTCATGTCGAACAGCCATAGCCACTGGTTCAAACTTTCAAACAACCATGGTGGAGTTTTTGGTCATCTCACGTACAAACCCAAGACTTCGCTGCTTCTCTTCTTGTACAATAAAAGAGTAAGCCTTGGCAACATCAAGAAGTGGATTCATCAGCAAAATTTATCCTCGAATTGTACTGTAGGACTCATTGAGTCCTATAAGGAATTGAATTAATTTTCATCTCTTATGGTCTGCCCAACAAGAACAAACAGTGTCATTATAAGAACCTAGTTCATCCCATAATTTTTTAAGCTTTGTATAATAAGTTGCAACGGTCATCTAATCCTGAGCAAGATAAGCAATGTCTCTTTCAATCTAAAAAATTTGAGGGGCATTGCTTTTAGAAAAATGATCTTGAAGGTCTTCCCATACCTCCTGAGCAGCAATGGAAAAGATGACACTATCTGCAATGTCTTATGTGAGTGAAATGAGAATCCAAGACAGGATCATGTCATTGCATTTTTTCCATGAAGCATACTCTTCTGGTTTAGCTGTAGCCGACGGCATTTCGGTGGTGTCGTCTATGAAACCTATTTTGGATTTTGCATTCAAAGAAATTGTCATGGCTCTACACCATATGGAATAATTATCCCCATTGAGGCTTGGAAACGAGTACCATTCTTGGGTGATCAGAATGATGAAGAAAGTATGGATTGGCAGCTTTGTGCTTGCCTCAATTCGAAGGTTGTTGTTCTATTATAATAAAGAATAGCAAAAAAAAAAAAAAAAAAAGAGCAAAAAACTAGGGTATCATTTTCTGCTCTGATACCATGTAAAGAAGAAAAATAGTTGCCTATTGAATGATTTTCATTGAACCAAAAGATGAAGCTTTATACACAAAGAATCCTATAATCTTGCTAATCTAATTAAAATAGGCAAACTAAATATAAAAGGTAACATAATAAATTTACAATTATTACAATATTTTATAATGAATGGTTAACCTTTCCTTCTCAACATAAAGATTAATACTAAACAAGTTAATCCTATACAAATTAATACAATATGGTGAACCAAACGTAAATTAAATTATTTTTTGATAATTACAATGGAAAAAATTTTGACTGTTTAAACCAAAGCACTGTTATGGATAGAGTATGTATACAAAAACATTTGAGAAGGCTACATATGTCGCTTAGCAAATAAATGCTTAAATAATTCCTAAAACTTCAACACAGCTGCTATAGTATGCCAATATTTACAAGCATACGTAGAAGCTTATTAGAAATTTTAAGTCGGGTGAAATCAAAATTATATACATACATACGTGCACATATATGTAGATATAGATATATATGTACGAATGTGGTGGGCACTTACAATGAATTTAGGAACTTTCTTGTATTGCTTGATGAGGAAAAATATTAAACAGGCAGAGCTAAGGCTAAGGCAGGTCCTCAACAACTCTCCCTCGCAGACTTCAACTTAATTTCCACCACCACAAATCATAGTCATGCAAAAATCATATCCCTTCTTAAACATACATGCATATATATTTCATAAGAAAAAAAAGAAAAAGAAAAAGAAGAATATATATATATATATATATATATATATATATATATATGTTGTGAAAAATAAGCACCGGATAGATCAAAATCGCACCTAAAATGAATAAAAGAGTAAATTATTGTACTACAAAATCATACGAGATTAATTTTCAGGAAAGACTGGAGGGATCACAGCGGTCCCACTTAAAACCCAATCTCCATAGACAATATTTAACTACAAGTATAATTTATGAGCACAATATATTACTACAACTATAATAAAAGCAGCTAAAATAAAGATAATAAGGAACAAAAGAATTTAACGAGGTTCGGCAAATTATGGCTACGTCCTCGGATGCTACTAAGTATTATTTTACTCAAAAGTTAAATAATACAAGGGAGAAGAAAGCAAATTGGGATGGGATAAAACTAAAGCTAAGGGGCTATATTTATAGTTACAAAAACCCCTTCCCTTTGCTAATTTTTCGATGTGGGATTATTTCCTTTTTTTTCGCCTACCATATTTGACTAACAATCTCCCACTTGAAGATTTGATTAAGTATCAATCATATCTTCACATTATTCTTTCTCTCTTTATGTTGCTTATGTCTCCATCAGGCCGCAAGAAGATCGATACCATAAAAACTTGTCAGTATTGATTGCCTTTGTCATGAAATCTGCTAAGTTGTCTTCAATATGAATTTTCTGGATATCTACTATTCCTTCTTCCACTTTCTCATGAACGAAGTGGTATTACACTTTTATGTGTTTGGTCTTCGAATGAAATGCTGGATTTCCTGCAAGATGCAAAGAACTCTGACTGTCACAAAATAAAGACATTTTGTCTTGTTTGTGCCCGAGTTCCTCCAATAGTATTTTTAACCATACTGCTTCTTTACTGGCTTGTGTAGCTGCTACATATTCTGCTTCTGTTGTTAACGTGGCCACAGCTGATTGTAGTTTTGAAATCTAGCTTACAGTTCCTCCAACAAGTTTAAACACATAACCTGTAGTAGATTTGCTTTTATCAAGATCACCAGCATAATCTAAATCAAAGTATCCATTGACAATAAAGTCTAATCCTCCATAACATAATGCAACATTCAAGGTTCCATTTATGTATTTGAGAATCCTTTTTACAGTATTCCAATGCTCTCTATCAGGATTCACCATGTATTGACTAACCACTCCCACTGCATGTGCAATGTCTGGTCTTGTACAAATCATAACAAACATTAAACTTTCCACTGCTGATGCATATGGTACTCGAGACATCTCTATCCTTTCTTCTTCATTGCTAGGATTCATCTTTGAGGATAATTTGAAATTCATAGGAAGTGGGGTAGAAATTGGCTTACAATCTTACATGTTGAAACGTCACAAGATTTTCTTCAAATAATTCTTTTGAGAAAGCCACATCTTCCTATTATTTCTATCTCGGTGAATTTGCATCCCTATAATCTTGTTTGCTGATCCCAACTCCTTCATATCAAATTCTCTAGCCAATTGAGCCTTTAACTCCTTGATGCGATCTTTATTGGGGCCTACTACCAACACGTCATCCACATATAGTAGCAAGATAATGAAATCATCTACATCAAACCGTTTAAAATATGCACAAGGGTCTGCATTTAGTCTGCTGTATCCAAAACTCATGATGAAGGAATCAAATCTTTTGTACCAACACCTTGGAGCCTGTTTTAAATCTTATAGAGATTTGTTCGATCTGCAAACCAAGTTCTCATTTCCTTTTTCTTCAAATCCTTCTGGTTGGAGCATATAAATTTCTTATTCAAGATCACCATGAAGAAATGCAGTTTTTACATCTAATTGCTTAAGATGCAAGTCAGAAGTTGCACTCATTGCCAGGACTACTCGAGTTATAGTGAGACGAACCACAGGTAAGAATATTTCATTAAAGTCAACCCCTTCTTTCTAAGCATACCCTTTAACCACCAATCTAGCACGATCTCTCTCAACTTGATTATCACCATTCCGCTTGATTTTGTAAACCTATTTATTGCCTATAGGTTTTCTCCCTTGCAGTAGTGATACCAAATTCCATTTCTTATTCTTATGAAGAGCTTCAATTTCCTCTTATATTGCTGCCATCCACTTAGATGCATCTAAACTATTCATTGCTTCTTGGAGAGTTGTTGGCTTTCCATCCTCAGTTAGAAGACAATATGCAATATTACCCTCCATAATGTAATATGAGTTCCAATTGGGCAACCTTCTTGTACGAGTTAATAACCAATTATTTGGAACTTCAGATTCGACTGGCTCTTGTTCCTCATGATTTGGTACAATTTCAAAAGAATCATTGGTTTCTGATTCTCTTTCTACACATATTTATCTAGTCTCTAACTTTTCTTCACTTTTTTCTTGCTTTTTCTCTTGATGTTTATCTTCTATAAAGATAACATCCCTGCTAACAACAACTTTGTGGATAGTGGGATCCCATAGGCGATACCCTTTGACTCCTTTAGCATATCCCAAGAATGTGCATTTTCTAGATTTTTGATCCAGTTTTGTAATTTCTTGGGCATTGTACATCACATAAGTAGGACTTTCAAATACATAGAGATTTGAATTCTCCACCGATTTTTCGGCCCACATCTCCATTGGTATCTTACACTCAATTGCAGTTGATGGAGCTCTATTCACCGCATAACAGGTAGTGTTGACCGCTTTTGCCTAGAATTTCTTATCTAAGCCTGCAGTTCTTATCATTGCTCTTGTTCTTTCCAATAGAGTTCTGTTTATCCGCTCTGCCACTCCATTTTGTTAAGAAGTGTATGCCGTGGTGAATTGTCTTTTGATGCTTTCTTGGTTACAGAATTCATCAAATTCTTTACTGGTGTATTATCCTCCATTATCTATCCTTAAACACTTGATATTTTCACCAGATTCAAGTTTCACTCATGCTTTGTAAGCTTTGAAGACTGAAAACACGTCTGCTTTCTTCTTGATAGGAAACACCCAATATCTCTTAGAGTAATCATCGATAAATGGCACAAAGTAATTTGCTCCTCCTGGGGATGATATTGGTGCTTGCCATACATCAGAATGAACTAATTCTAGAATGGCTTTGCTTCTAAAATTTGATGTGTTGAACTTCAATCGATGCTGCTTGCTTACAATACAATGCTCACAAAAGGATAGTGAGATCTTTGTGAGACCTGGAAGTAGATTTCTCTCTACAATAATCTTCATTTCTTATTCGGACATATGCCCAAGTTTTTTATGCCAAGACATTGCACACTTTTTACTTGGACTACTTGTAGCAATAAATGCATCTCCTTCTTACAGAGTCTCTCCCTTTATCATATATAAATTTGCATCTATCTTTTCTCCCTTCATAAGTACAAATGCTCCTCTTGATATCTTTAAGATCCCATTCTCACCATTGAACTTGCACCCCAAATCATCCAATTGTCCTAAAGATAACAAGTTCTTCTTTAGGCCCTCCATATGTCGTACATCTTGAATAGTACAAATTGTACCATCATACATCTTCAGCTTAATAGTTCCAATGCCAACGTTCTTCAAGGCATGATCATTACAGCTGTACACAGATCCTCCAAAGATATGTTCATATTGATGGAACCATTCTCTTCGAGAGGTCATGTGAAATGTTGCTCCTGAATTAAGAAGCCATACTTCTGCAAATCTTTTTCTGCCTTCATAAGTCGTTGCTGCTTCACAACATAGAGTATCTCCACCATCAGAACTACTTGCCACATTTCCTTGAGGGCTGGAATCCTTTTTGTTTAGATTCCAATAATCCTTCTTCAAATGACACTTCTTGCCACAGTTGTAGCATTTAATGTTCTTCTTACTCCTTGATTTGGACCTTCCCTGACTACAGCTCCCACTTGGGCCACGTTCTGTTGATCTCCCATTCATCATAGTCAAGACTTCTGCATGCTATGAACTTGCCAACCTATCTTCCTTATTTTTGCGCCGACTCTCTTCTTCCAGAATTGCAGCTATAATATCTTCAAAGTTTAGACAATCTGTGAGGATATTGTGGGTCAAATTGATGATGAGTTGATCATACGAATCAAGTAAACTTTGGAGTAGAATTTCAACACGTTCATTTTGCTCTACTTTGTGTCCCAATGATATGAGTTGGGAAAATAGAGTATTCAAGGTATTTAAGTGCTCTGTCAGTAAAGTGGATTCCGCCATATGTAAAGTGTACAATTTCCTCTTAAGAAAAATCTTATTGTGGAGTGATTTTGCCTCGTACAATCTTGTGAGGTGATCCCATATCTCTTTGGTTGTCTTCTTATCTTCTATGCTGGACAACACTCCATCAGCTAGTGCTATATGAAGATTAGCAATAGCATTTTGATCCATCTCGTTCCATTTATCATCTATAATTTCTGCGGGCCTTTGACTAATTGTCGCTAGACAATTATCTTTCGTCATAACTGCTTTCATCTTCAATTTTCACAGTGAGAAATTTCTCCCGTTGAATTTTTTGATATCTTATTTTGCCGTCATTGCTTCTATCACGAACTTCTCTTCTCAAAAATCAACTTCCACTATTTCACGTGAATAGTAATCGTATAGATGAACAGTGACTGTATACGTAAATAGTGATCGTATACGTAAACTATCCAAGGAAAAATCTTTTTTGATATGGAAGATCGGTCTATATTGCAACCATAGATCATACTAAGACAGAACCTCGGCTCTGATACCACTTGTTGTGAAAAATAAGCATTGGATGGAGCAAAACCGCAGCTAAAATGAATAGAAGAGTAAATTATTGTACTACAAAATCATACGAGATTAATTCTTAGGAAGACTGGAGGGGTCACAGCGGTCCCGCTTAAAACCCAATCTCTATAAATGGAATTTAACTAAAAGTATAATTTATGAGCACAATATATTACTACAACTATAATAAAAGTAGCTAAAATATAAATAATAAGGAATAAAGGAATTTCACGAGGTTCGGCCAATAATGCCTGCATCATCGAATGCTTCTAAGTATTATTTTATTCAAAAGTTAAATAATACAAGAAAGAAGAAAGCAAATTGGGATGTTATAAAACTAAAGCTAAGGGACTATATTTATAGTTACAAAAATTCCTTCCTTTTGCTAATTTCCCGACGTGGGATTCTTTCCTTTTTTTTTTAATTTTTCGCCTACCATATTTGACTAACAATATATATATATTTTTTAAAAGAAAAATTTTTATCTAAATGTTTTTGTAAATACTAATTAAAAAATCCTCATGAAAATGATAAGCATATCCAAAGACAATGAGAAGTGGTGAACATGAGGGGTGAAGCCCTTGAGGGAGAGTTGAAGGCGAACTACCTTGTTGTACCATTTCTTCTGAATTCATTCTGCTAATATGCCGCATTTAAATTTAATTTCATCAGTAGCCTACATTTATGGCCAAACTTTGGACCATTTACCCAAAATTTAAAAGGGAGTTTTACAAAACTACCCAAAAAATAGGACTCATTATTAAAAATACCTCCATTTCTTTTTCCTTTTCAAAATTACCTTTTTTTAAATTTCTATTTTTAAAAATACCACTTTTTCATTCAAACACAAACTCTCCTTTATTTCGTTGAAGTCACTTTTGCCCTTACTTTTGTTTCGTTCTTCTTTCGTTTTCTCAATCGTTTTCTTCTTCTGATATTCTTCTTCCTGCTGTTAGATGAAGATTTTTGAAGCTTCCTCTTTCTTAATTCCTGGTCTGCATTTTTAGTTGAAGAAGATTTTGAAGGTGAGTCTCCTCCTCTACCGTTTTTCTTGAAAATTTATTCTGTTTTTTTTTTGTCAAACATGAAATTCTAAACGTAACATTCTTTCTAAGCCATGCTTTTCTGTTTGTTACATTCACTATTATAAAATCTGATGCAATCCCGCCTTTATCATCAAATTATTGATATCAATGACTAAGATTCTATTGGTTCCTGGCGTAATGAGATTTTGCACGTTTGTTAGTTGATTTAGAATTTGGTGTCTTAATTGCTGCATACAAAGTGTTTGTCAAAATGCCAATATGAATTTTTTATGATCAAATGTTCTATAAAATAATCTACTCCTAATAAATATATTCTCCATTTTTATAAGCAAAATGTTCTTTTGTTTCTGGTGAATCAGTTATCAGTTATCACATTTTTTCCTTCATCCAAAATCTCTATCATCTTATTTTGTTTACCTCTTTTTTTATGTTTATTTGTATTACTAGATGTAATTTACAACATTTTTATTTACAAAATTTAAGAATATTGACATCAGTATGCTATTATTTTTTCAAGAATTGCCAGCATGCTGTATTTGTGTGAATTTTGCTAGTCCTCCTAGGAATATGAAAAACCGTGTGACAGACTTAACATATCAGCTGAGGCAAAGTGTAAGAAGGAGAAAATAGATTTGCAAGGTACTCTAACAAACAATTAGGTTCAATAACAACCGAATGATGAACTTTGTTTTATAACCTCATTGCCAAAACCTCCAATACCTGAATTATAATGTTGTCTTTATTTCTTAGCCATGAAATTTCTTAACTACTTGTAAGGCATTCATACAGTTTCGTAAAATATCTTTATTGATATTGTATTTTGACACTTTTTTAATGCAGAGATGGATAGTATTCCAGTTTTGATTAAGTATAAAGGAAAATGGACAAGTGATAACAAATTTGAAGGATTTGAAGTCAAAGGAGTACTAATACCAAATGATTGTAGCTATGAAACTTTTGTTGGGATAGTATCAGATCAATTAAAAATCACTACAGAAATGGCTCCTATCAATATAAAGTATTTTGTCAAAGATTTTCCATTAGAAGTAGAAGATGATAATAGCATGAAATTTTACTTGGAATTGAACAAGAGGGACAAGGATCTTATAGCGTATCCTTTATATCTTACAGAGATTGAGAAAGGTTAGAAATAACCAATTTTAATTACATTTATAACTTATACATTTTGGTATACGGCTGGTATACTTTGTATACTGTCCAGTATACAAAAAAACAAATCATGCATTGCATGCAGTAATTTGGCATACTGGGTGGTATACCTGGTATACCAAAAAACAGCATGATTTCCTTTCTCAAATTTATAGTTTACTATAATTTCTTTTGTATTTAATATCTAACAATATGATAAATGCAGATCCAATAAATGAAATGCAAGCATCAACAATAAATTCTTTGTCATTATAAGAGCAACCTCTTTTACAATTGGAAGGAAATATTTCTGAAATGATGGATTATGTTAGCATATTGAGCAGACATACTATTGAGAAAACAAAGGACAATGCTAATGAAGAAGAACAGGACACGGGGACAACAAAATCTAATATCATAAATAACCCAAGATATACTCATATAGAGATTGGACAACTTTACAATGACAAGGAGACCCTCACAAAAGCTTTAAGTTTCTTTGCATTAAAAAATAGCTTTCAGTACAAAGTTTATAAATCATATGTCAAGAGATATGTTTTGAATTGTGTGGATGAGAAATGTAGTTGGCAATTAAGTGCATCAAAGATGGGCAATACATCTATATTCAAAATAAGAAAGTTCAACAACATTCATACTTGCCATTTGCAATCGAGATTAGGCAATCAACGACAAGCAACGTCGAATGTGATTGGAGAAATCATGAAGACAAAGTTCCTGAATGTGAAATCGGTATACACTCCACATGATATCATTCGTGATATGAAAGTTGATTTTGGGGTTACAATAAACTATGGAAAAGCTTGGAGATCAAAAGCAAAAGCTCTTGAATTGCTTAGGGGAAATCCTGAAGAGTCTTATGCTCTACTACCCAACTATTTGTATATGTTAAAGGCTACTAATCCTGGATCTGTTGTTGATATTCAAACAGGAGAAAATGGCACATTCCTATACTTGTTTATTGCTTTGGGAGCTTCAATTATGGGATAGAAGCACTGCAGGCCGATAGTTGTTGTCGATGACACATTCTTAAAATCAAAACATGGAGGGACACTAATCACAGCATGCACACAAAATGCAGCAGGTAAGATTTATCCTCTAGCCTTTGCTATTGTTGATTCTGAAAATGATTGTTCTTGGGAATGGTTCTTCATGAAGTTTAGAGAAACATATGGTATTAGAGAAGGTATGTGCATAATATCGGATAGACATGACAGTATTGACAAAGCAACCAAAAAAATCTTACCAGAGGTCAGCCATTGTGTATGCACATACCACTTGTGGAATAATTTGAAGGCAAAATTCAAGAAAAATTCAAGCAAGATTAAGGATTTATTTTTTGGAGCATCTGGGGCATACACAATTGAAGAATTTGAGAACAAAATGGATGTGATTGATAAGGTAGATTCTCGAATAATAACATATTTGACTAATGTTGGATTTGAAAAATGGTCAAGAGTGCATTCATTGAACAATAGGTTCTCCATCATGACCTCAAATATAGCTGAATCAATGAATGCAGCAAATAAATCAGAAAGAGAACTCCCAATAGTAGCTTTAGTTGAATATTTGAGAGAATTGACACAAGAGTGGAGTTACAAAAATAGACAATTGGCATTATCCACGTTCACAACACTTGCAACAAGGCATGAAGAAACACTCAGAAAAAACTACATTATGTCTCAGAAAATGACGGTTAGATCTCAATACTCTAATATATTTTTCATATATGTTCAAATCTATAATGTTGTATACCAATTATACCTTGGTATACCAAAATCTAAATCGAAATTTTTAATTACTTTTTTAGGTGAAACCTTTGAACGATGATGTATTTACCATCAAAGAATATGACAATAGTCATGTGATCAACATGAAAGAACGAAGTTGTAGCTGTAATCATTTTCAAATGGATGAACTGCCTTGTCCACATGCTTTGGCAGTAGTGAGTTAATTTCACTTGAACCCTTATGATTATTGTTCAATCTACCATACTAAAGATTCAATGCTAGCAACTTATGAAGCATCAGTGTATCCAATTCCTGAAAAGAGAAATTGGAAAATACCCACTGAAGTTGAAGAAGAACTTGTGTTGCCACCAATTGGAAGAGTTAAAGCAGGGACCTAAGAAAAGAAGAATCAAATCACAATGGGAATCAAAGTTGAAATTGAGGTGCGGAAAATGTAAAGAATTTGGCCACAATCGGAAGACCTGCAAAAATGCTGCAAAATAGACAATATTTGTTATTTTTTTCTGTTCATAATTAGTATACCAAAAAATAGAATAGGAATATAAGCAATGATGCATTTACTGTCCAAAAATGTGACAAGACTTCTATGGTCAACATGAAAGTTCTCTTTTTTTATTCACTTATCACGAAATATAATCCATTTTTTAAGCTTTAATTACTAGTTAAACAATATATTATTAATATTTAATTTAGCATTTTTAAATGTATAATATAATTTTAATCTTTTTTAACTAGTATACCGGTGATATACCTGGTATACCAAAAGGTATACCTTCAATTTTGCATTTAGTTATACCGGTGGTATACCAGGTATACCATCGGTATACCAATGGTATACCTGATATACTACCTTGTATACCTAGTCTAGCAATGGTATACCAGGTATACTGTTGGTATACCATAATCCGGAATAACATTTTTAATTCTGGATGTTGGTATACCTCTGGTATACCTGGTATACCGTTGGTATACCTTATAATCCAAACTGCCAATCTCAATTCTGGATGTTGGTATACCGATGGTATACCAAAATCCAACTTGTTAATCTCAATTCTGGATGTTATTATACCGCTGGTATACCTGGTATACCGTCGGTATACCAAAATCCAGCTTGTTAATCTCAATTCTGGATGTTGGTATACTGCTGGTATACTTGGTATACCTCTGGTATACCAAAATCCAGATTGTCTATCTCAATTCTGGATGTTGGTATACCGCTGGTATACCTGATATACCACTGGTATACTAGTATCCAGATTGTCAATCTCAATTATGTATGTTGGTATACCGCTGGTATACGAGGTATACCGTCGGTATACCAAAATCCATATTGTCAATCTCAATTCTGTATGTTGGTATACCGCTGGTATACCTGGTATACCGCCGGTATACCAAAATCCAGATTGTCAATCTCAATTCTGTATGTTGGTATATCACTGGTATACCTGGTATACCGCCGGTATACCAAAATCCAGATTGTCAATCTCAATTCTGATATACCAAGTATACCGGTAGTATACCAAAATTTCAAAATAAAATTTAGTTTTTTATTAACTAATTAATTATTAACTATAGAGCCAGTTATAATTAAGAAAATGTTAAGAAAATGTTAATTAAAGGGCGACTAATGTAATTCGATCAAATTAAAATGTGCAATGTGTAAGATAAAAATATCAAAAACAATATTATAAACCACACACAATTCCAAGCAAATTCCAAGATAAAATACAACTCAACTCAAATACAATTAACAAATTAAATTAATCCATACACGGTAATGGAATTTTCACCAATCCAAAGGAAGCAAGAGAGTATATTCGAATGAATTAGTTGCATAGTTTCTATTGTATATTCTAATTAATCAAAGTAAGTAAAAAGGCAGATAAAAGAATATATAAACAAAAAGGCAGATTAACCACCTAAAACATTCAGTTGTTAGTGTTGTGTGCCAAGTGCACTACAATTAGTAGAAGATCCTACAATTAAGCCTATTGTCAAATTACAATACAACAGCTTTCCCTTTACGACTTTTGCGAACATCTTTCGATTTTGGTCTTTTAGGCGGTGCTTCAGATTCACTCTCGACCCCGTGAAGCTTCTTCGACTTTCCATGAAAATATAAAGAGATTGCCAGCCTAGCCCTATGTACTTGCACATTAAAATCTTCAACTGGAATCTTCTTTTTCTCTATGAAATACTCAGCAAAGGATAAAACAAAAACCCCACAATCACTGCAACCACAAAATAAAATAAATTAAAATAAATTTTACTATTTTTTTATATTTTCCAAAAAAGGGTATCAAAATATACCTTTGATCTTGTAGTGGCAACCCCTCCACCTCTACAATATCGAGAGGATCAGTCCGTTGCTTCGTTGCATAGACCCCTTTACTAAAATCAATAGCCGTTTCGCAGCTATCATAAAATCCCGTTGCTTCCAAAAAATAAGGAAGCAAAATACTATATGGACCTAATACATGATCTACTGACTCTTTACTTGTTCTTGACCTCAAAGAATCATACACATATAAACACCTATCAAAAACAGATAACCTAACAAGAATCCAATGCCATTTTTTTTGTACATTGATAGGAAACAAAATATTATCACAATGAGCCCATGGCCTACCACAGAATAAACCGTACCCAAGAATGCAATCAGAGATCCGATTATTTAAATTCACCACAGACTGGACATCTCTTTTCTTCAAAAACTTTCCATACAGCATCTGCAACTTTTGATCGAAAGCATTATCGGTTGTCGTAAAACTTACCTCTATGTGTTTTGAATATTTCCTTTTTTTCCTCAGATAATAAAAATAAACATCCATGTGCTGTAAAAAAATGAAATAAAATAAATAATATAATAAATTTGGACAACTAAAAGAAAGGCACAATATAGAACTTACTGAATTTGACAGGGGTTGACCACAAGTGTACAACGAATAGAACCATGTCTTCCTATCCACAATATCAACTTCAAAATTAAAAGGTTCTGAAATCTCATCAACCTCCTTATCATAAATTTTTCTCCTACCGAACAAACATTAAAAATCATTATAATACAAAAAAATAACACAAAAAAACAAATGAAAAGCTAAAAATTAGTAATAGCATTTACTTTGTATTCTTTTTCATTCCTTCTTTTAACCAATCTTCAAATATTCCTTTGAAGCAATGTTGTGGCTCCTCCCCAATTTTGTCATCGATTGGCACCTTATCGATAAGTTCCATAAACACAACATTACGATCCACCACACTTTCATTAGAACTAAAAATGTTCACGTATGGTGATTTCATAAAAGCAGTCGGTTTAATCTCCCTTTTTTGCACATATGGACTGGGGGTCACACTAGGAATATCTTGGTACACAACAATTTTCTTTCCAGTAACCTGATATATTTCATAAACCTATATTAAATAATAAATACAAATATTGCTTAATTCAAAATAAAACACAAAACAATAAAAAAGTTAGAAACACTTAATTTAAAAAAATATATAATTTATGCATTTCAATATATAAAAATCTTGCTCAAATGATAGAACATGTATGTATTATGTAATTTGGTATACCATCGGTATACCTGGCATACCACCTGAAATACATCTTCCAGCATATGTTCGTATTATTGATTTTGGTACTCTGCTGTAATAGCTGATGTACCACATGGTATACCAGATTCCAGTACATCTTTGCATTATAAATTTTTTTATGAAATATTATATAACCAATTTAAAATAATAAATTACAAATCAGTTACTCTACGCACCTTATATTCCATTTCATTTTTTGTCTTCCATGCTGATGCCTCAATTTCATTGAGCAAATTTGGATCAATATCATCAAACGAAGAACTTACTTCTCCTGCATACTTTTTATCACCCACATCAGCATCACCATCAGCATCCCCACCAATCACACCATCTACCCCCACCGCCTCATCCCCACAATCAAATTCTGCATCCTTGGTGAACTAAACATTGCAAAAATAAAATAGAAATAGAAATAAATAAATAAATAAAACCTTTCAAAAACAACATCAGTTACTTATTATATGTAGTATCAACATATTTTTACTATAAAAAAATAATAAAATTAACAACAAAAAAGAACTTACCTTGGTGCTAAAACTCCCTTTTGAATTGTTCTCAATTCTCTTCAAAGAATCAAAAATTCTTGTGAAATTTAATTTTAAATATTCCTTCAATTCACCAAGATCTTTCACAACACCATGTACATCTTCTTTAACCATTTCCATCTGTTCTTTAATTCCTTGCACCTCTTCTTTTAATTCTTTTTTGAAGTCAGATTCCATGTTAGAGGTTCCTCCACCATCTGGATTAGAAACATTCTCAACACCGGCAGGATTTAAGGAATCCGGAACATGCACACTGCAATCTTCACCCTGAACTTCCTCAGCTTTTCCTCTATTAAAAAGTTCACCCAAATCAAGGGTGTTCTTCTCAATAACTGAAGCAAATATATTTTTACATCGCTAAAAAACATAAAAAAATGAAGTTCAGACAAGAAACAACAAAAAAAAAATCAAAACAAGTGTGATGAGTTGTATATTGGAAAACGAAGAAATAAATAAATAACAAACATATAAATAAACACTTACCGTATTAGCATCACTGTAAAATAATGTTCTCTGCAAGTCTTGGAAGCTAGGAAATCCAGTAACAGTGTATTTTAAGACTCTTGGAATCCTTTCTCTCTCAGCTCGGACAGCATATATTGGACTATGAGGACTTAGACACTCATAAAACCACAGCTGTAAAACTAATGGAAATCCAATCAGCCTGTATGAACCCACTTTTTTCTTGTTCAAAAACTTTGATTTCAAACTCGATATGGTGAGTTTAAATATATCCTTACCCCAAGGATATCCATTAAAATCACCATTTTCAATAAAAGCAACTTCCTGCTCACTTATATAATTTTCCATCTTGTTGGACATAAGATAGCAATAAACAAAAAACAGAATTGCTATCTTAAAACCATCATCCCCACTAACCCATTTACCCCCCATAAACAAATCAAAAATCGCCTTTCTGTCCACCTTATCTCTACCATTAAAATATTTTCTCAGCAACCTGCTACCGCCACTTCCTACCATTGGCTTCTTGTTATTACCAGTACACTTCAGCCCAGTCATAATAGCAAACTCTAACAAACCAAACTTCAGATGAACACCATTAACATTAAACCAAATCTCATCATCATCACCATAATAAACTTCCCTTAATAACAAAGAATGAATCAATTAGGGTTGTAAAACAACCTGATTCATATTCAAAAAACTACCAAAACAACAATTTCTAAATTTATTCTGCTCTTCTTCATTCAATTTCTTCTTAATATAATCAACAGCATCTACCTTCATGGGGATATTAATCTTTGGATGGAAATACTCATCTGGGTGAACAATATAATCCCAAACCTGAAAAAAAAATATAATTCATTAAGGAAGTTATTATATTGCATGGTATGCCATATGTATACTAGATCTACCAGATGGTATACCAGGTGGTATAACATTGGTATACCATGATATACCATTGGTATACCGGATTTACCATGTCATATACCATATATACCATTGGTATACACTGGTATACCAGGTGGTATAACATTGGTATACCATGATATACCATTGGTATACATGATATACCATTGGTATACCGTAATATACCTGGTATACCAGTTGGTATAACATTGGTATACCATGATATACCATTGGTATACCGGATTTACCATGTCATATACCATATATACCATCGGTATACCGTGGTGTACCTGGTATACCAGGTGGTATAACATTGGTATACCATGATATACCATTGGTATACCGTGGTATACCAGGTGGTATAACGTTGGTATACCAGGTGTTATAACATTGGTATAGCTGTTATACCATGTGGTATACCAGGTGGTATAACATTGGTATACCAGATATACCATGGTATAAAAGTAAAAAATCAAAATGAAAATAAAAACATCAATTAGAAATGTACCTTTAAATTTTTAGTCTCCACAGATACAATCTTCAATTTCTTAGAACTTCTATTCAAATCTTCATCTGGTACGATTTTTCTTTTGCCAGTTGAAGTCCCTTTCGTCAACGGTTTACTAGATTTTTGTTTATCCCCTTTCTTCCTTCTAGTATTTGATGAATTCTGAGAATTTGATTCCATAATCTTCTTGTCTTCAGGTTTCTTCAACTTACGCAAAATATCAGAAGTACGACCCATCTACAACAAGTATGTATAAAAAATGATAAAAAATCTAATATAAAATATATAAAAATAAGCAATATGCCATCTGCTAATAAATTTATAAACTTATTTCACAAATAAAAGAGTAAAGCTATTACAAGTTATCCCACAAACCAAAATGTACAAAGCTTCTCAACCATCATAAAATATTTCAAGAAATTCAAAACCCACTACAATATGCCTAACTTGCATTTAAACATCAAATGCAGCAAAACATCAGTTGCATATGGCAACACAATATGTGAACTACATCTATTCATACATCACTATAAAAATCAAGTAATATAAAATAAAAAATCCATAAATAAACAGATTTCTGAACCCATAAAAAATTCTTAGCTACGAGATAGGATCAGACGACTAAAATAGTTTTCTAATCACCAATATTATCAGTTGAACTATGCTTACAATCATCATACGACTCCGTTTATCTAACAAAAAATCCAAATAAACAACACAAATCAAAATTAAACAACGAATCGGCCTCACATATAACACGACATTAGAATGAAATATAAACCCTAAATTTCTAAATCTAAAGCAGAAATTTAAGATCGATGAAATATAAAAAACAGGACTCCTAACACGACATTAGAATGAAATATAAACCCTAAATTTCTAAATCTAACCCAGGAATTTAAGATCGATGAAATAAAAAAAGGGGACTCGTAATATGGGTGTTAACATATCAGGATTCCTTGCTTCCAACATACGCACCATTAATCACTCACCAGTAATCAAAATAATCCAATCTGACAACGAGTGAGATGGGAATTAGGGCTTCAAAAGTTACCGAAACGAGAAAGATTAAATAGAAATGAGTTATGAGAGGGATGAAGGTCGGTATGAGCGAGATGGAAATTAGGGCTTCAAAACGGGCTAAAAATGATTGGGTACAAAATTAAGGCTAGGGCTTCAAAAGAAAAACGGTATTTTTGAAAACCAAAACATTAAAAAAGGTATTTTTAAAAGACTTAAAACTTTTGGCTGCATTTTTTAAAATAGGAGTTAAAAACACGGTAAAACATGTAATTTTCTCAATTTAAAAAGCTTCGGTTGCAGATTGTGATAAGAATAAGTTCTTGCTGCCACTGTATGTGCGGATTAATTATTTTTATGGTCATAAAAGTATAGAATTACAATATCGTGGTAAAAAAAAATTACCTAAAATTATCAAAATTTTTGTTAATATCACCAAAAAAAAATGATCAGACGTAATAATGTTCAGCAATGGTCAATTAATTGTAAAATGTCATGTATGGATGAGCGTTAAGAATTATATGATCCAGTAAAAATTACTTTTTAGTATATTAAAAAAAGTTAATATTTAATGATTTTAGATTGAGTTTGAGTGATACTTCAATATAAGCAAGCTTTAATTGGTTGTGTGATTAATCTTAGGTAGTGAGTGCAAAAAAGGATGCATGCAAGATCATAGCTGGCTGCCGATGCCGCGCATGGGTGAAGATTAAGCTACAGTTTGATTGGTTAATTTCCAGTTGATGTACGTACCAATTTGTATGGACTGCATGTAGTTGAGTTGACCTTCATATCATTATCAGATAAGATTTTTGGATCTGCTAATCCAATTAGAATAAATGGGCACATCAGAATCTAATCTCTATTTCCCACATTCCAATCCAGAATAAATTGTTGAAATGATTTTGATTCTATGGATAATTGGGTTTTAAGCTTCATTATATTTGAATTAAATCAAAAATAAATTAGAAAAAAAAAAAGGAGGAGAGGAGGTTTGTGTGATATGCTCTTTGTGGAGAGTCCATGTAGTAGTGAAGCCAGAAATTATTTTTTAAACTGGGCAAAAGTAAGGGTTTTTTTTTTTTTAAATGGTGAAAATTTTATAATTATTTGTAAAAATATTTAAAAAAAAACAGAGTGTCAAAAATTGGTAGTTCCAGTTTCTAACGTCCAATTTTTCTAAATTTTTTTAGTGTAGCATTAATTTGCGAAATAATTATAAATTTGTCCCATTTAAAAAAACCGAAAGTAAAAAAAAAAAAAAAGACTTAGGCTTTCGTTGCCTCTTTATTTACCAAAAAAAAATTAACTTTTATTTTAAATTAACAAATAAGTTTCAATTTTATGACAATTTTGTCTTCTCACCACCATTTTTTTAATTCTTTCACTAAATTTTAATTTATCATAAATCTCTAACGCAATAATTAGTGAATAGCATAAAAATAAAGAAACAAAATGATAAAGGTAGCATTGTTATAAATGAAACAGGTCAAATTACCTTAAATTAAAGTTTGCGTGATAATTCGGATAAAATTTTATTTTTTGCATGCATGGTATCACTAAAAAATTTTGATAGTCAAATTAAAAAATTTTTTTATAGTCTTTTATGAGTGAAATAAAAATTAATAAATTACATAAATAAAATTGATTGAAAATTGGAATTTTACTAACTCAATAATATATATATTTGCCTTCTATATAATAAGTATAAAAAAACATTTTATTTGGTAATAATGATAGTTTTGTTATTTAATTATTTATTTACATGAATATTTTTTACATAAATATATGCATTTTTAGGTTTTCATCCAAATTGATAAGATGCATTGTAATTTTTATTCTTTTTAGTATACTAAAAGAGAATTTTTAAAAAGTTTAGCCCCTCTCTCTTCACCACCGAGGCCACGATAGAATTATTTTTGTAAGGTGATTGATAATCCGGGATCATCCAAAGTACGAAATATGTATGAGTCGGTCGGGTTGTGAGTAATTCAGAACTTGCAATAAGGCTAATCCGATCGCATCAGCAGTAGTTCTAATGTCTTGCATATATTCTGAGATGAAGCGATTGTCACAGGAATTATCATGAAGTCGTTCTTTGAGAGACATAATCCGAGAACGAGACTTGTTGGCAAATAGAGTAGAGAGACGATTCCAAGCTTCCCTGGAGGAAGATACTGCAGAGATATGAGACTGAATTTCAGCCACACAACTGCCTAATATTGCATTGAGAATAAGTTGATCTTGTCTGTACCAGATGATGGATTCTGGGTTTACTATGGTTTTTGTACCATCACGAGGATCAGCCATTGTTGCTGTAGGTTGTGAGATGCTACCATCAATATGACCAAGGAGATTGTATCCAATAAGGGCAGAATGAAGTTGTGTTCGCCAGACAGAAAAATTGTTGTGAGTGAGTTTAGTAGGAAGATAAGAAGGAGCATTAAAGGGAATGATTTGATTTTCAGTGACAAGGGAGGCCATGGATCTGCTTTGAAGACTTTTAAACAAGTTAGTCTCTGATACCATATAAAAACAGCAATATACGTTGTAAAGAAATGCTCAAATGTTATTAACACTAAGTGGTCTTTAAGTACAAGGAGAAGTAATGGAGATAAGCTGTAAGGAGCTGATAAGATCTCCTGCTGATAAGATATGTTACAACAGTAGTTATAGGAAGATAAAAGACTTATCTAACTAATATTTGTTGTGATATGTCCCTGATCATCGGGTATATTGTTAACAAATATTCCGAAACTTAAGTCGGTAAGATACTTAGAAAGAAAAAATATAAAGAGCTTCAAAAGTGCAGTATGTTATTTAAGTGTGAGATGATATGATATTTATAAAAGGTGTTAAAAATAACTTCAGTAGTCTACTCAAGTGTCAGAGTAGATTTTCGATGATATGATGTGGAGTATATAATGGATGAAATCAATACTTATATCAGTAAACTATTGAAAGACGTGTTTTATTTGTCTAATCAGACGGCTTTATTCCCTTGGTTTTTGTACGTACCTATCCACTCATGCGCCATACTTAAGAAACATTGGGTTTAGGCTATGCTGGGTTTTTATGTCTAGTGATAGGGGTATGCAAAAATCGACCCGACCAACCCGATCCAAAATGACGCATGTTGGTTCGATTTTTTATATCATGTATATTTTGGGCCGGGTAAAAATCCGGTTAACCCGATCCGATCGAACAACCCAAAATTTTTTAATATATAAATAAAAAAATTTAATTTCTCTACAATATTAATTAATATATATTTAATGTAATTTTGAAATTGTTAGTTTGTTGTATTTTTAAAATATTTTTTATGGTATTTAATATTATTTATTTGTATTAATTTAGGATTTTAATTTAAATATGTAAATTTAAAAAATAAATTCGGGTTAATCAGATTAATCGGATTGGGATCCAAAAAATATCGGATTAATCGGATAGGAATCCGATATTTATATAGGATAGGATCAGATGAAAAAATTATATAAATTTCGGATTTCGAATTAATCGGATTTGGATCGAATTCACCCGAAACCCGATTGATACACATCCCTATCTAGTGAGCCTTTCAGCTGAGTTTGGTTTAGATCCAACAAAAAGTAATGTTAGAGTATTACGAGTGGTGAGGATGACTTTTGCAGTCTGAGAAAGGGCGGAGTCCCCCATTTGATCAGTTTACCCTTGGGCCAAGGTTCCTTGCTGAGAAATGAATCGAGTAAAGCTACAAGTAGCGGTGGCATATAAACTGCTATTTTTAAAGTCTAATTTTTTAATATTGATTTTTTAAAATTAATTTTTAAATTTAATTTATTATCAATAAGTGAATCACTAATTTTATTGAACCATTAATCGTTCAAAAAATTCAATATTTATAAATATCCTATCAATTATAGCATGAAAAATATAATTCTACAAGTTTAAAACACAAATTCTAGAATTTTAATAAAAATATAAATTACAATTAAAAATATAAGCCATAAAGATTATAAATCAATACAATAAAAAAATTATATAAACAGTTTAATTTATCACTTTTTAATATTAACAAGGGGATAAGGTGACTATGTAAAATAATACAAAAAACTTCAAGTTGACATCAATAATATATATATGAATAATAAATTTAAAAACAAAAATAAATTTATATAGAAATTACCCTATGCACTATATATAAAAATTTACAAATAAGAACTGATTAACCAATAAATTACAAGTCTAAATCTAAATTTATTAATCATAATTTTTAAAAATTATAATTTATTAACTATATATACCAATTTGAACTCTTTTTTTTTTTTTTTCCTGCAGAAGGAATGGAGTGCACATCTCGGAATTGGGCCAGAATCCGTTTGTGTTTCAATTTTTTCACATGAATGGGCCTACCAAACTTTTTCTTCTTGAATCCGAGCTATCTTCAAATTTTAATATGGGCTTTCTTCTTATTATTACAAGAAGTCTTTTGGACTCTCATGCAAAAGAGAGTTTTTTGTTTTTGGTCCTGCAGAAGGAATGGAGTGCAGTTGTGAATCTTAAGCCATTAATAAGTCTTTTGGACTCTCATGCAAAGTGCATATAGTTCTAGGCTATCTGTCCTCCTGTATGTTTGTATGCATTCAAAGATTAACAATTTGCAGTATTATATTAGGTGGTGGATCACTAAGTTTTGTATTTTTGTGAAAATTTAATTTGCATTAATATGCTCCAAATAGTGGAAAATGATCTTCAGCTGTCAAGTTATCTTTCTTATTGTAAGCAAATAATAATTAATAAATAAATCATTTTATTTGAAACTACTTGTCTCAGAAATTATTTCCGAATGAATTATTTTCTCTGAGAAATAAAATCTTACATATAACAGAACATTAAAAGTAGAAAATATAAATTACTAGATGATACAACCGAATATCCCTATTGTTCGTCCAAGAAGCCATTTTTTTTATTATTTTTTCTAACGAAAATGTGTGAACTTCCCATGAGTTTGATAAATTCGGTATGAAAACCTATTAAATTGAAATAATCCAAATTGATATTAAGGAAAATTAAACTAACCGAATTTTTAAGAGAAAAAATAGATAAGTCTGGTCGAATTATATCTTAATTTAATTAGATAGGTAAAAATATCAAATTCAAAAAATTGAAATAAACAAATCAAGTTGAGTTTTTATTTTGCACTCCCCTAAATTAATGGGTAAGAAATGGTTGGAAATAGTGAATTCTACCTAACTTTTATGCAAACCTTCTGCTTTATTTCCTTCATGAAAGCTCCAATAGCCGTGCCTGCTTTTAAGAGCAAACCACCATCTTCCAGAAGATGCAATGGAATTTACCCCATAAGGTCAAAAAAGGTCATGGGCCCTACCACGTTCACTGAAATTAATAATTATATGTATGTATTTTGAATAATGTAAACAAAACATTATTTAGAGGCTAAGTAGTTGAAAGTGCCTAAATAATTAGAATTATGATGTTATAAACGTGAGTAATTTGTTTTACTATCAAACAAGTATAAGTAAATGTATAATTATAAAGATGTAATTAGAGAGAATCATTAATTCCAGACAAAGTCCAACCAAAAGACAGGAAATTCATATGATGTTACTAATATTGATGCATAGTTTGTGGAAAAGCTGCCACAACATAACAAAAAATTGGGAACCATAATCCCCTTATATTGCATTTTCAAAATTGTCCATTTCTTTTACCAAATATAAACACAATATTCCATTCACTTTATCAAAAAGTTTAGCCCCAGGTTGTTTCCTCCTTCAAGATTAGTTGATAGTGTAATCTTAGTGGGGACATGCACCCTATATATATATATATATATATATGCAAATTCCATTTTTTTATTTCCTTGTTAAAATATGATAGAATATTCGCTTCAAACTAATTTCATAAAATTATATAAATATCATAAATTATCTACCGCATATCAATTAATCAATCAGTTGAATATTCAATACTTTTTTTCTTTTTTTTTATTTGTCCTTTTAGTTCTAATTTTCAATTTTCTTTCTTTCTTTTTTTTTTTTTATTGGCTAATGTTACGTTGTCTAACTTTTGTTGATTGAAAGATGTAACTCCATCAATGTCATATGTTACATGATCAAATTGGGGCTGTTGAAATTTTCATTAGTCGAATTTTAGTTTAGATATGTTTAAGAACCAAAATCAATCCGCTCGAATTTGGTCCAACCAAGATAGGCCTGCATTTTATTTATACATGTTTAGATAGATTACAAATATTCAAATTATGGTTAGATCTAGTCTAAACCTGATTCCTTTCAGTTTGTCCTGAACCAAATCAACCCTGAAGTAGATTTGAATTTTATTTATAAAGAATTTGTGCAAAAAAAAATCTTCAAATTTTAGTTAGACCTAATCCAAATTCGGTCTAATCCAAAGTGAGCCTGATTTTATTTATGCTGACTTTTACAAAAAATATTTACTAATTTCGGTTAGCTTTGGCTTGGCCCGAACTCAATCCATCACAAGCCCAAATTTGATCCAGTCTAAAGTAGACTTGAATTTTATTTATTTATACTTGTGTGAAAAACCTTCAAATTTCGGTCAGGCCAAATTTGAGTTTGACCCGGCATAGCTCAGCCTGAAGTAGTCTTATATTTTATTTAAGAAGGCTTGCGCAAAAAAAAAATTCCGATTAGACCCAGCCCAGCCCAAACCTAATCCATCTTGACTCGGCTCAAACTAAACTGCACCTAACTTAGCCTGAAGTAGATCTATATTTTTTTTATGTCAGTTTACGTAGAAAAAATTTTCAAATTCTAGTTAGATCTGACTTGAACTCGATTCATTTCGATTATACTTGAACTCAACCTATTTCATTTAGTATGTGGATTGTAATTATATTAAGAGTGAATTTTCATTAAAAAAAAAAGGCATATGACCCGCATATTCACTCACTAGGATTACTAAGTGACCCATTTGGATCACCATGTGTCCATTTTAGCTAACATGCGCCTATTTGGACCACCATGTTCATGTGTCACTTATTATTATTTAGTGATTAAGGTGTAAAATATACTCATATTTAAAAATAAAATAAAATGATAATTTCAATTAAAATATGAAATTGACCCATATATGTATATGAAAATTACATATAAGGACCTATTAACACGTTAAATTTAAGTTCAAGTTCAATAATTATAATTTTTAAAAGTTAAAATTTATATTTACATCCCAATTATACTGGTTAATTGTAATTTTTAGTATTTTTGTCCAGCATTGATATGTATGACCGTTAGCGGTGGCATATGGACGGATTGAACGGATTTGGGTTAGGTCATTAATGGATGGGTCATTAATAGGCCAAAAAATATGGATCATTAATGGATTGGGTCATTAATGGATTGAATTGATTTGAGTCGATTCATGAATTTAATATAAATTATTATAAATTATTTTATTTTTTTATCCTTCTGAAAAAAATGTGATATTTTTTTTTATTAAACATCCTTAAATTCAGAAATATGTAGATAGTGCTTATATAATTCTCAAAATAAGTAGTAATTCATGCGTAATCGGCCTGTATGTAGAACACAATGTATTGTCGCACCGTATACGGAATAGCCACCCTCAAAATATAGTTTCAAACATTTATATTTGAAATTAAAATTAATTAATATTAATTAAGCTAATTTTCAAAAATTAAATTGTAATTTGTCAACATTCGTTAAGTAATTGATATCGTTAAGAAAAATATCCTCAACAGTAATAATATTACTAGGCCTGCATTCATCCTCATCGATAATCTTTCATTCAAACAAAAGCTTGAACAATCATCCTCATCGATAATCTTCCATCCAAACAAAATTGATGGTGATTAATATTCTAATTATTGATTTCTGAAAAAGATAAAAAAAAAACTTTACTAGGCCTGCATTCAAGGACAAAGTTACAAAACATAAAATAATTGATTTTCTAAATTTGATGCAGTCATGCTGATAATAACTGTGTTTATTTTTTTGGGCAGTTTTAATTTTTTTTATTGTATTCAAATTATGATTGATCAAATTAAATAAAAAATGTCAAATTTTATTAATAGCAGAGGTTGATATATATATATATATATATATATATACATACACACGCACGCGCGATGTCGTAATTGTTGTTTGAATGAGATAAGTTTGTAAGAAAAATTGATATATATATATATATATATATATATATATATATATATATATATATATATATATATATATATATATATATATATATATATATATATATATATATATAAATTTTGGATTGATCTAATGAATATTTATGTGAATTGGGTTGAATTTGGATCAATTTTTTTGAATGAATTTGAACCGATTTATAGATTTAGATCAATTTTAAGGGATCTAATGACCGAAATCTAGCAGTATGTACATCCCCCTCTTGAGATTGTACTTGTTTCAACACAGTTTTGGTTTATTCTAAACTTAGGACCAGTACTACAAGCAGAGTTTTAATTAGTTTCTGCCCAAACAAAATATAATTTAGGGACTGAATATATAAAACATAATAAAACAGTAAATTTCTAAATATTATCAATATAATGCTATGTTATATATAAAATGTTTTTTCTAATTTCCGAACCAACTTGGCTTCTACAAGTTTATTTTGAGTACTTATAGACGTGCTTAACTCGGATAATTGAAATTTATTTTATGGGAATAATAAGAAAAACAAAATCAACCAAGAGAAAAAAATATTTTATCCTGAGGTATGAAAAAAAGGATATAATAGGTGGGAATTAGGAAGATTCTAGACTCTAAAATTGTAGAAATAAATGAAATAGAAACTCAATAATGGACCAAATAAATTGAATAATGGTAGATAAAGAATAATTACAATAGATAAAGTAGGAAGATTAGAAAGTACATTTTTGAGGAAAGTGAAAAATGCACGTGATAATGGTCCTATTACACTATCTTTCAAATATGGACCCCATCAATCAAATGAATTATGGACCACACACGTATATCCAGTATTTTCTTTCTTTATTTTTTACTTGCAAAGAGAGAGCAAAAACCTCCACATATACATCAAATGGAGAATATGAAAGGATCGATGTATCACGCAACTGCGTAAATGAAGACAAATTGATTTAAAATTCTGCAAAATCTAAGTATTAAATAAATTTGTCATCTATCTAAAATAAATTGTCATCATTTGATTCGACTTCCAACAATTTATCATATATATGTGCGGATAACGCATTACAATTATCGAACAAAATTTCAGAATATAATAAAAAATTTTACATTCGAATACTTATTTTTTATAAAAAAAATAAAAATGCATATATAAATTCGTATAAACTTTCCTATCCTTTCCCAAAGCGATATGATGCCCATTTTTCAAGATCTAACAACCTCTCTTATCAAAGTATCATATCAATCAATCCATTTCGTGAAACACAGGCAAATGAATCTTTAAAATATCATAAATATCATCCATATTATAAAACTCCACTAGTTTGTCAAAATCCCATGCTCTTCCATTGTCTTTCAAAAAAGAACAAATATTTTTTTTTGGATGTCACTTTGCTAAAGAAGTATGGTATTCTTTTGATTTACATATCCATGATTCTTCTTCGCCGTTGATAAATATTCTTGCCTTTTATTCTAACTGTTTAAATACATATAAAATTAAGATGTGTATGGTTTTATGGCAGTTGTGAAATGTCAGGAACAAGCTAATGTGGGATAATGTTTTGAGTGCTTCTCATGTCATTATTCATTCTGTTGTTTCCTATTTGAGCGAATGGAGAGTAGCAAAAGATGTTCTTAATGCTATCTTTGAGCCTCAAATTAGAAGGAAGTCGGAGCCTTATTGTCAACCACAAGTCCGGATGATGTGTGGGTGTATAAGGCGGAAGCAGCTACTTTTGCTGATAGGCGGCAATGTGGTTATGGGGCTATTTTTAGGGATAGTAATCGGCAATTTCTTAAAGCTTTTTCAGGACATTGGCCAGGTGTGTTCCCGCATCGCGTTGCAGAAGGAATGACACTTCGTTCGATTTTATCTTGGGTTGATAATAACATCCAGTTGAAGGGTATCATTTATAGTGATGCTCAAGAAATTTATTTTGCTTTTTGTAATAGTTTAGAAGATTTTTCTGATTTTGGTACTATTATTTTGAATTGTAAGTCTTTTATTTCACATAGATAGAACATTAAGTTAGGTTGGATTAACAGGTCTAACAATATTGACACTCATAAGTTAGCTAAAGCTTCAGTCTTATATAACCTTTTTAAAGTTTGGGATGTTCTTCCCATGTGTTTGTGATCTTTTCTTTTATAAAAGTCATTTTTTCCAAAAAAAAGAAATTAAGGGCTTGGCTTCTTTAAAAAAAAAACCCTAAATAGATTGATTTCGAGTCATTACTTTTAGATCATCTTAAGACCGGATAAATTCGGATTTAAGTTGAATTGGATTGCAACCAAACTGACTAATTAATTTTTAAATTATCAAATCAACTTTTAATCTCATATTATTTTTTTAAATATCAATGTATTTATTTTTAACTTCTTTTAAGTTTTGATAATAATTAATATGTATATGTATGTATGTACATCCATACATATAGATACACATATACATATATAAATATACTATATATATATATACATACATATGTGTATATATATATATGCATATATATACCAAAAACAACCTCGTTACACAAAATTTGACTAGTTCAATTTTGAGTGAAGTGCAAAAAGAATATTGTATAATTTATGATAGCACAAATTATTTATATATCAACAAAACGACACAGTATAGGTGGTATTGAATTTTTTTTGTTTAAAAACACAATTAAATTGGTCTTAAAAAATATTAAAATAAAATATAATTAAGATTCAGGTTAACCCGTGATCCAAACTACTTGGATTAGCTTCGAGTCCAGATCGAGTTCATATCACTGTTTTTTATCGGGTCCTTGTGTTGGGGTCAAAATTGACATGTCTAAATTTATGTACTCTTTATAATACGTCATTTAATTGGCTTAATTTCATTCATGATCATTAAATTTTGGTGATTGTAATGTTATGGTCACTGTACTACGATTTGTAATGAAAAATAATTAAATTTTTATTTTATAAAAGAAAAGTCACAAAAATTGAAAAATCAAAATCCAGACACCGAAAAAATAACTTAACTGTTATTTTGGTTGGGTTGATATTATATAAATTAAGAAATAGTTGAATTGATGTTATATAAACTGCACCATTAAAAAATAAATAAATTGAATAATGAACCAAAATAAATTCCAAGTTATTTTTTTCGGTGGCCGAATTCTCAATTTTTTTACTTTTATGATTTTTCTGTTACAATATAAAAGTGAAGTTATGTTTTCATTACAAATCATAGTATAGTGAGTATAACATTACAATTACCAAAATTTAATGATTATGGGTGAAATTAATCCCATTTAATTTTATATACTTTTTTATTTAAATTAATATTTGTATTTACTTTAAGAAAACTCTTATACTCCTAAATGAAAAATTCTAATCTAGATAGATTTTACGAGTATATTCATGAACCAAATTAATGAAAGAATGGCATTTAGAGTAAAAAAGTCTTAAAGAAGTTGAAGAAGTAGTGGATAGTTGGTTATTAAATTTATGTGTATATAAATTATTGACTTAGTCCACAAAAATTTTATGGACTGAACCATATGCATTTCAACACATCACATTGGTGTAGTAATTACGTTAATTGTCATACTTCTTGATAATGCTCAAATATTTAAAATTAAGTTCAACCCAGTAAGGGCCATTCAAGAAGGCCCAACACTAAAAGGTCAAGGATGCCCAGGCCTTCCTAGCTATGGAACGAGGTAGTTCGATCAGACAAGACTCGTCCATGACACACCGAGGTCGTCTGACATATGCCTCTATCAAATCACCATCACCTTTATGCCAACCCATACTTGCGTTAGAGTAGGTCTCCTATTCAAGATCATTGTTTGAGTTTCCTAGCTCTATAAATAACATGTTCATTCTAAAATAAGGCATTTGACCTTCATATATTTTATCTCTAGCCATTCTCTCCTACTTACTAACTTAAGTTTCGGAATGCTAATGTCCGATCCGATTGGGATAACCCTTTTTTTGTAGGATTTTGCACTCCATGGTTCGACTAGCCCTAACTCATCAAACTTATGTTGACTCCCTTCTTTCATTAATAGGGATCTCCCATTTTTTATTAAAATTCTGAATTTATCATTTGATCCTTTCATCGAGAGTTGATGAATGAGCAAAAAAAGGGTAAAAAAGACCCTACAAATTCCTTCCCCGATAATCAAAAGCTACCTTTGCAAAAGAAAAGGGGGGAGATACATATAATATTGTAGAAAGATGAAATTGTTTGTGCCAATTTTGAAGGAAGATGAAATATTTCCCTTCCTCAATATCATGCATCAAGGTGCAAATTTTCACAATTCTTCTATAAAAAGAGATATAGAAAGGACAGTGAACTACCTCCATACGTTCGAGCAATCCAAATTTTAGATGCTGATGCTTCTAGCTCACCAGCTTTTGAAATAAAAAAATTTAAAATTTGATCTAATGCAATGAAGGGAAAACATCTTGGCAAGTAGGGGTCTTTTCCCTACACCCAATCTAATTAAATATCTAAAAAGAGGAAGTCAAATTGGAGAAAGAAAATACCAAGTCTGAAGAAGAATGAAATAATATGAGCCAAGTCTAAAGGAGAATAAAATATCTTTTCTTTGAGATATTACATGGCTACTACCAGGATAAGATTAGGGAGAGACTGCAAAACTACTTATTCCTTCATCTTAGCATCAAAAAATGTTGATTGAAGGATTTATTCCCAATCGATATGATTGATGAATCCCAGAGATAGTCATTAAATCACATTCCGTGGACAAAAATAATTGGAGAAAACACCAGATATAAAAGAAGAAAAGAGGGCCAAAAAGACCCTAAAACCCCTTCCCTGGTGATCGAACGGCTGAAGAGTCAACACCTACTGATCGACGTGTTCACTATTGAAGAATTTAATCCCAATCAAAATGATTGATGAATTACAAGGACAATTATAAAATTACATCATGTGGATGAAGACATCTTGATGATAAAGTCTAGTATAGCCCTCTACCTTCTACAAGAAGGAAAGCAAAAGAAAAGCCTGATCAGATGAAATCAAAGTGAAAAAGGCCCTAATGATGTTTTTATCCTTTAAATTAGAGCCAAGAATAATGATTAAATACCATTCAAAAATCGATAAGCCGATTGAATTCGATTGATGGATTCCTAGCCAAGGCAAACTTTTAGCTACAATTGAAGACAAACTTGATAGATGTAAATTTCGATCTTAAAAATAATTTCGATCAAAAGATTGATGAAAATTTCTTATAATCTCAATTGAAAGATCGATGAAAATTTGTTATACATCCGATTGAAAGATCAATGAAAATTTGTTCAGCTCTCGATTGAAAGGTTGATGAACAAAATTTATCTTTCAATTTTAACTCACATTGATCGATGTTTTCCATATCAAACTTTCAATTTAACAAATGTGCTGATACATATCGTGACTGTTAAAATAATAGATATTTACTTCAAGCATAAAATGAAAGCAGTATGGTAAATCAAAAATTTATGAAAGTTCTTTTTGAAAATTACACTAGAAATTTTACAAAGAGAAAAATACAATCCTATGTATACCGTTATTTGCTGCCACTCTTCTTCAACCCTTAAGACGTTGCAAATATCTTCCATTTGTGGTACATCTGAACCTAAAAAATGAAAGAAGATTAGTCATAGGTTAAGAAGATGAGGATGAAAGAAACAGCGAAAGGTAGAGGTTACATAACCTACAGTAGCAAGTGATGTCAGGGTAGAGAAACACCTAATAATTCATTCATCTTTCTAAAATGGTAAGAACAAAATAAAGGATTATCAAGAGACTTCATCAGGAAAATAAGGAAAAGGGAAAAGAAGAAGATAGATAAATAAAAGAACGAAGGCACAACCTTATTTATAAGAGTCCAAAAGAACACGTGGTAACTCCAATAAATGAGGATTCAAAGAGAATAAATTTTCACAATTAAAGCCCGAAAAAAAAAGCGATAAAAGAGTAGTTACTTAATACCGTTTTCTAAGAGATGTGGTCAAAGACAACGGTTCAAAAAAATCGATGATCAAATAGGCACAAATTAATGATCTAATTAATGCAGTCCAAAAGGTCGACACGAAAAGGTTAGGAAGGTTATTAACAAAATCTTGATCGATACTTACCAATTGAAACAAGAATACATTTACAACTCATATTCATTAGCTCAACCTATCAAGCTAAGGGCATTATCTATCACAAATTGATATTTATTTCGATTAGGAGTAAAGAATTTAGGTCATCCTCAGAATTGCCTTCAATTTATTGAAATCACAACATAAATAGAAGTAGCTCGAAGGATACAAAGAACTCTTAAAGAGTGAAAGGATTCGAATGGACATCAAATTATCTCGATCAGACTAAGGCTACAAAAAACATGCTCATAGGACGCTCTGAGACCCCATCCACTTAGATCCCCTCTTTCTTTCTCGTATTTTTGGTTTTACATATTATTGGAAATATCAATGCACAAAGTTTATCCAAGGCAGTAGATAAAATGGTAGAAGTATAAAAAAGAGCAAAACAAGTAAGAGAAACTAGAAGCTAAAATTCATTAAACTTTTTAAAGATACAAAGAGCATCAAACAAAGAATCTTTTTGCTCGAATACATTACAAAAAAAATCCGTGGCTTGCTACAATAAGACCACCTCTCATTCTATAATTCTCTTCCTTTAAGTCAGCATCAGAAAAATAGAGAAGAGAGTATATATTTGCATCCGCTACCATGGCCCTAAAAAAGTTCAAGATTGAAAGCCGAAAGAGACAACAAGCGATAGAGGCTATATGGCCTGCTGTGGAAAGTCATATAGTACTAGGAAAGAACCTAACAATTTATTCATCTTTCTAAAATGGAAAGGCAAAAGTAAGAAAACTTAAAAATGATCAAGTGGTTCTATAGAAAAGAAGAAAAAGAAGCAAAATCCATTGGCAAAAGAATAAAAAGACATACTTTTTTATAGGGATTTCTACAAACCACCTCACAGAGAAGCTCTCATAACAAACCATATGCAGGAATAAAATGCCGTAATAAAAGCCTGAAAGATGAAATGGCAAAATTTAAGAAAGACAACCCTTTCCAAAGCGACGTAATCAAGGATATAATGAGTTAAATATTCACTTTTAAATAAATAGGTCAACAATGATCAACAACATCCTCAAGTAACCCTATTTCAGCATACTCCCTTGCAAAGTTTAGAAAATATAATAGGAAAGCAGATGTGCCATGAAAGACCATATTGAAACTTCCCATGATGAGCGAATTTTTACCATATCTACCAAGTTTCACCCGGAAGCCTAATTAGGGAAGAAAGAAGAAAAGAAAAAATGATGCAGCGCACAAAGGCACAAGGCCTCACAAAACTCTTCAACGGTAAAGTCGCAAATTCCCATAACAACAAACATCGTTAAAGGTTAGAAAGCTAAACTTTGAAAACACAAATTCATGTTTATAAGAAAAGACTGTTTGTAGGAAGAAATGGTTTAATTATTCTGATTGAAGTGATTAATTCCAGTCTCTTGATTAATGATCTCATTTCTCCCAATTGATGACCATCCTGATTGATGTAATTAATCCTGATCTCTTGACTGATGATCTCATTTTTCCCGATCAACGTAATTAACTCTAGTCTCTTGACTGATTATCTCTTTCCTCCTGATCGATGACCATTCTGATCGATGTAAATAATTTCAGTCTCTTGATTGATGATTTTATTTCTCCTGATCGATGACCATCTCAATTGATGTAATTAATCCTAATCTCTTGACTAATGGTCTCATTTTTCCCAATCGAAGTAATTAATTCCAGCCTCTTTACAAAATTGATTGATGGTCTCATTTCTCGATCTCATGAATTTAGATCCCAATCGATAAAATTGACGGTCAAAATATTTTAAGGTTACCAAATACATCCATAAATTAAGAAGGAACATTTTCCTGGCATGCACAAACAAGAATTGTTGCCCTCAAACGATGAAATGCTCATCAAGATAGATCAAAACCTCAATCTTCAATCTTTACATGATCGATCGAACTGTTCGGAGGGGACAAATGATAATGCTTAAATATTTAAAATTAAGCCCAACCCATTAAGGGGCTTTCAAGAAGATCCATCACTAAAAAGCTCAAGGACTCCCAGGCCCTCCCAGCCAGTTAACTGGGAAGCATGGAATGAGGTAATATGATTGGATAAGATTCATCCCTGACACACTGAGGCCATCTGACAGATGTCTCTATCAAATCACCATCACCTTCATGCCAATTCATACCTGCGTTAGAGTAGGTCTCATGTTCAAGATCATTGTTTGAATTTTCTAGCTCTATAAATAGTAGTTTATTCTAAAAAAATCATCTGACCTTCATATATTCTATTTCTAACCATTCTCTCTTGCTTACTAACTTAAGCTTCGGAGTTCTAATGTCTGACTCGACCGGGCTAGCCCTTTTTTAGCAGGATTTTACACTCCACGATTCGACTAGCTCTAACTCATCAAACTTATATCAACTCCCTTCTTTCATTAATAAGGGTCTCCCATTCTCTATGCAAATTCTGAATTTATCACTTCTCATTGGCATTTAGGTACTTTATAAAGGAAAAATATATTTTTGGATCTCTAAATTTATTTGTTGTTGTATTTTAAAATTTCATTCAGTTACATCGTATTGTTAAACTTTTTATTTTTTATTCGTATTAGGTTCAAAATTACTAAATTTTGATAAAATAATATGATAATTTTAGTGTACATTGCAGTTTTTAACTATGCTCTTTATTTAATTAAATTCTTGTTCGAATCCAATGTGTGCTAAGATAAAAATTTAAAAATTTAATAGGAGCGAATAAATATTTAAAAATTCAATATTAAAAATCGTGTAAGTTCAAAAACTTAAAAATGCATTTTCTCTAATATATTCATGACGATCCTAAATTATAGAACGTGTGTAATTCAGTATAAAAAATGAGTAGAAAATTTAAAATGTTAATAACATAGGCAAAATGCATTATGGGCTCTTTTAATTTGTACGGATTTTTGTTATTAAATTTATAAATTTTTATATGATCATATTGAGTCCTTAAATTTTAATTTTCATTTATATTAAGTCTAAAATTATCATATTTAGATAAAATAGTAGTACAAATTTATTTATACATTAACTTTCTTAATTTTAATTTTAATTTTAATTTTAATTTTATTATTATTTATTTAAATTCAAAATTTATTAAAATAAAAATTTAAAAATTAAATGTGACTGGATAAAATTTAAGTATCTAATAATAACAAAATAACGTGTAAGCAACGTACACCAATCCATTTTCCCAATAATTGATAAGTGCAATGGTGTAATTATGTATTAGGGGAAGAAAATTTGAAGAGATTGGTTGTTATGGTGAGGTCATGAAATGGGGCAGTATGGGGCTACTTTCTGTATTTCTTTATTTATTTTTTTAAAAAATAATGGTTAATTATGTCTGCTTTTCTGCAGAGAATGACCTCTCATATTCACATAAGTTACATGAACCACATATGACTTTTGTGGCCATTGGCTTTTGATAAAGGCAGAGTCTTTGTCCTTTTGATATCACATGCCCTTCCACTCATTTATTTATAGGAACTCCCTCTTTTGGATCATATATTATACATGATTTAAAGCAGAGTTATGAGTGATTTTGTGTATTATATACATATATTTCCTGAATTGCATAATACGTAATTTGTCCTTATCAATTATTTAGCTCTTTATTATACTTCTTTTCTTTTTCACTTGCAACATCAATGTGTCTAAGGATTCCTACAATAATAAAAAATTTAAAGAGCATCTAAGAAGTAATATTTCGAAGTCAATTGATTCTGAAAGAGAGGAAGAATTAAACTTTCACTGCATATTGATATGATAATCAATTGAAAACGACTTAACCGAATTAGATAAGATTCACTCTTGATTATAGACAGGTAGTCAGAAAATAATTTTTTGAAGGTCAAAATCAAAATACAGAACCACGAAATGGTATTTTTTTTAATAAAAATATTTAATTGGCCCTTAAAATAGGAAATTTGATGGAAATTTAACTTCCAGACTAAATTAATAAATACCTTTCAATTTTTGTCCGTTTTGACATTTCTCAACACAAAAAACAATTATCTATATATATATATATATATATTTTTTTTTTACAGAACGTTGATTTATCGTAAGTTTCTGCTTGCAATAATTTAGGGGGTGGTATAAAAATAAAGAAAAAAAAACAAAGTGTTTTCATAGATAAATTTTGTCAAATTGATCTAAATGTAAATTTTGCACACCAAATTGGTCAAAATGTTAATTTTTAAGAATATGTAATACTATGAAGTTTCAGAATCAAATAAAATCTTTTTATTATTTTTATAAGAGGAATAAAATTACATAAAAATTAGAAAAGAATTAAAATTGATTTAAAAATTAGATTTCACTAAATCATTACTTTAATGTATTTGCCTCCACATAAAAAAGTATCAATAACATTTTTTTTTTAAATATGAGATAAAAAGTTGTATGATTTATGTCACATATATACCATAATATATCTGAAAAATGAGGGAACCAGAGTTACCTCTTGTAGTGCCGAAATCTGGGTGGCGAAAGTGCAAAATCCTATTTTGCTTCATTGGCTAGCTTTGTCCACGACCACGAATGCGGGACAAAACATGAATCCACGGACTAAAAGTCTTTTGGAGAGAAAAATAGTGAGAAAAATTTTGCAGAGTTTCGATACATGTAGAAACTTCTGTGTTTTTGCAGAATTTCTTATAACTATTTATGGAGCCTTATGCTTTAAAATAGTAAGTTATTCTTTAAAGTAAATAATATGAAAAAGGAAGTTACCTTTTTTTCAAGTTAGAATTTCCCTAATTAAGGATTTGATATGGATCTCTTTCCATATCTGATTTATTTTCTTTATGATATGAATCACTTCCATATTAGGATAACTAACATATTGATATGGATCCACTTCTATATCGGGAGTCATGGACGTATCTGGACTCCTTCATCTGCCACTCGCACATGACAAAATAATTTTCAATTGAGATCTTCAATCATACAGACAGATAGATCATGCAACCATCATACATCGATAACACTAATGATATACACCTATTAGGGATATATAACGTCTTGAAAAATAAGATCCTCTTTATCATGTATGCCTAACTCCATATTGCCTTCTCACACTTACTATTTTAACTCATGGTCTCATAAAATAATTTTCATATTTACTATTATATCTCTACTCATAAAAACTATAAAAGGCATGTCAGTTAATCACGAAACCATTAAATGTGATCTAAAGACTATATTTTCTTCTTACTATATGCCATCCATCATGATTCAACTCACTTGTCTAGTTAGAACTGCCAGACTAAATTTATCTCATGACCTCTTGGAGACTAACTAAGCTGACCACACCATATCATATTTTAGGAATAAGTTAAGGGTTCTAAGGGTCATTCTCATATAGGGTCTCACATTAGGGAAAGTTGAGATCAATCACTTTTAAATATCCTCCCTGTGGTCGATTTAAGCACACATGGTATGAAACATGTGTCATAATGTTCTTTTATTTCCTTAAAGGAGTGCATGTCTCACAAAATATATATGCACATATATATATAACACCATGCATAAGCATAACGTTGTGACTCATCGAAGCATCCAACTTGAATCCACTTACAAAAAGACTACTTTTGGATTTTCAGAATATGATAGTTACGTTTAACTTATCATAAGATTACACTTAACTCCAATTTGGATCTCAATCAAAAGCATACAACCTATATATCTTTATCTTGCACTTTAATAAAACCAATCTTGTAATTTTTACGAGATGGCACTTTTATTTCGAATAGGCTCTTGAGTTCACCATATGTTCAAAAATCATCTCATCGTAGTCTCGAGTTCACTTCTCCTTGTGTAACATTATCTTTTGTATATTGATACATAATGTTGATATGCTTAGTCTTTCTATGAAATTTTGGATCTTTAATGTGAGCCATCAACAACCTACTACACTAGTTTTTCTAAAATAATTACTTTTAAATGTTTTATAAACCGTTTTCCCTAAACTACCTCTTGTACTGCAACTAAGAAAGCGATAAATTCAGCTTCCATTGTAGATAGGGCTACACATGTTTATTTCTTGCTACTCCGTGAGATGGCACCCTTACCAAGCAAGAATACATAACTTGAAGTGTATTTCCTCTCATCCATATCACCTCCCCAATTAGGATCTGTATATCCTTTCAATTGACAATCTTTTCCTTGATAACAAAGAGAATAATCTATGATACCTTGAGGTATCTAAATATCCTTTTAATGGCTTTTTCAATGTGCCTTGTTTAGGTTGGAATGATATCTACTCACCATGCCTACTGGATAGCATATATCATGTAAGGACCCAATAATGGCCTAACCGGATTATAGTAAAGATAATAAGAATTATGGTTAATTAAGGTAAATAATGAATTATTTTGCATTATTAAGGTTAAGCTTCATTAGGGGTATTTTTGTAATTTTAGCATGAATGTAAATTGTTTATGGTTGAAATTAAGAGTATAGAGGGATATAGTTGAAGTGAATAAGAAGTTTGGGGTTAAAATGTTAAGAAAATAAGTTTAAGGGTTAAAAATGTATAAGGGAAGTCTTGGAATTATTAAGTGAGATATTTACCCCAATCTTAAGCTTCTGGGAGAAGGAAGTCTTGGGGGATTTGAGAAGGGAGTTCTCTCTCTCTCTCTCTCTCTTTCTCTCTCTCTCTGCTGGATACGGGTTGGAGATGGGAGCTAGGGTTGTGAATGAAGACTAAGGTAATGTGTTCCCTTATAGATCTATCCTCTTTTCAATTCTTGGTTTATGATTTCTAGTTTTAAGGGATTAAGAACCCTATTGTTATCTCCATGTACAAGGAGAAGAAGGGAATCAAGAGAAAAAGGATGGATCAAGATGATTGAAGGGAGATTTGAAGCTTTAAAGCCAGGTACGGGAATTAGGTTTACTGTAATGTGCTTCTGATTAAACTTTAGGGGTTTTCCTTCTATTTATATACGTGGGTTCTCTTGAGAAAATATAGGCTGAATCTAGTGATTTAGATGAGGCTTAAAATGTTTTAAGACTTTAAGAATCATGGTTTTAGAGGGGTGAAATGAGATTTGGGATTAAAGTTATTAGGTTTCAGAATAATCGGGCTTAGGGGTATTCTTTTCTGCCGAGAATCCATACGTGGTCACGCATGAATGCCTTCTTCTTCACCCGTGGTCATGCGTGAATGCCTTCTTCTTCACTCGTGGTCATGCGTGAATGCCTTCTTCTTCACTCGTGGTCACGCATCGTTGTTTCCCTTCTTGCACATGGCCACTTGCATTTGTTCTTTCTCTCACCCGTGGCCACGCATGTAATGCTCTTTGTGAACCCATGGTCACATATATATTTTTCTATTGGAGACACACAACCACATGTGTGTCTTTTCTATGTCTCTTCTTCAAAGCACGTGGCCACGCATGGAATGTCTTATTTCCCACACGTGGTCACGCATGGAATGTCTTCTTTCCCACACGTGGCCACGCATGGGTTTTCTCTTCGGAGGCCGTGGCCACGTGATACTCCCCTTTCTCTCACCCACGACCACGTGATGTCTATCTTCCCTTGTACACGGCCACTTATGCTTTTATCTCCTAAAATACATGGCCAACCATCCTTTCTCTGTATGAAATGCTTGACCAACCATGCTTTACATATACTATTTCATTATTTCGAGTATATTCATACCCCAAGATTTAAGCCAAGTAATTAGATACTGAACACCATATTATATGATCTATAAAATCATTAAGAGAGCAAGAATTGAGGTGAAATGGCTAATAATAAGTAAAGTTTGGCATGTTACTTGAGTAGAGTAATATATTAGGAAAATCTCTCTAATGCCAAAGTCTACAAAGATACGTCTTAGAAAGACATGAATATAACATGAATTATTATGAAGATTAAAAGACATCAATGCTATAATAATAGGAAGAAGAATGAATTAAGCTATAAGTCATCTAAAGACACCAGTGAGGTGCATAAAGTATGATCACTTAATTGAGGGAACCTCCACAAGTTTAATGATAATCAATAACATTGAGTTAAGTGATGATGGTTCACTTGAACTCTAAATTTAGAGAGGTTTGGGCATGGCAATGTTAATATGAATTAGGTTATAAAGGGCATGTTAAGGCTTAATGAGAATTAAATGGAGAATATCATGAGGCAATATAATAACTTAAATGATATGTTATACAATGGGTCTTATAAAATCAAAATAAGGTATGCACTAGGTCCAGGAATGGTTTTGTCCAAAAATGCTATGATTTAACCTAGTGGTGATAAAAGAATGGTCGTAAGGTTGCATGTTCAAGTTAAAAGAAGTGGGACATCGCATTTTATGTTAAATTTTAGGAAATCATAAAAGCTTGGTTATACTCCAAGTCACACAAGAAGTTAAGAATTAGCTATAATGTGTAATAACCTGCTCACCGGGTTGCTCATGCCTATATATATTATGATTAGCACAAGAGCATCCATAGTGTATTAACGACTAAGATGATATGATCACACCTGCCTCAAATAAGCTTAAATTGTCACAGGATGAAAATGAAAGTAAGACGATTGAAGTGTATATATATATATAGATATATACATATATATATATATATATATATATTAAAATGTTAAGGTGTATAACCTAATGTCTATAATCTGATAGAGCCTAAAAGAGAATTAAGTGATTAAATGTGAAAATGTATTGACCTTAACCTGTAAGAGAACTCAATTATTTTAGTATATGGACAATAAATGCTTGAGTTTGCTATCTATATATGTGTGTGTTTTTATGGAATGATATTAATAAGTGTAAGATTAGGGAAATGATTCCTAGTAAGCAGCAAAGAGGTATGTCACCAAGAACTCTCTATGAGTTATGTAAGTACTATATATTGTATAATTGATATGAGCATGTTATGATGAGTAGCTTAATTTAATATATGAACAGGTATGAGTAATGGAAGTATGTGTTTACATGATTTTAACTACATATATATATGTATATGTGCATGTGGACATGCACAATGATAGGTATGAAAGATTACATATTATTATTTATCTAACCTGAAACCATCACGATATGCATGAAAGAAAGTGATGCAACTATATGATTATATGATTGCTTACATGTGTTTTGAAGCCTAGAGCTCCATGTTTGAAGCACGATGAGAATAATGTGCACTCTTATATAAATGATGTGTTAAGTAAAGGAGAATATGTTAATCAAAGATGTCTTAAAAAGTTAAGCCTGCGGGTCTTAGTTCAGTTGTGGATTAGATAGGCATGCCTAGAGGGATACAGTCGCAGGTGCCATAGTTGACCCTATTTGGATCTCGTTCCTTAATGGAACCATCGTTCGACCCCATTTGGGTCTATAGTTTGTTCCTTGCTGGAACCATTGCTTGACCCCGTTTGGGTCCATTGTTTGATATCTTTGGATATCCATAGTTTGATACCTTCGGGTATCCATTGCTCCCATTATCCACCTTTTGAACTAGTGCTTAGGCAGGCTATTAAAGATGATAAAAATGTACATAAGATAAAGTAAAACATGCATGGGCTGCTCTATTTTATGTGATGTAAGCATGAGGAATGACCTATTGAATGATTGTCTTAAATCCTTTTGACTACAAACTGTCTTATGGAATGAAATGTTATGCTTTGTGATACATGGTTGAAATGTCTCACGTCAATTAAAGAAGATTCTTATATGAGTATCGATATGAGATGGTTCCACCAATGGGATTCCATAAAGATTATGTGAACCCTAAAGCATACACTATTGTACTAGAAGTTATATGAACTATAACATGTGACATTGAGACTTATTTTATAATCTTGATATATAATGCTTGTTCTTTATGATCACCTGCTACCCAGTCAATCTGTTTATTTATATACAAATGTTTACACATAGGTAGACATATTGATAACACTCATTTAACCAAGTGCAATGCATGTTATGAAATTATGCTTGTAAGAGAATTAGGTTACCATGCTAAGATAACATGAAGGATGTAAAGTTGTGAATCTCATATGAAAATTGTATGATATATGTGAAGTAATTATGCCTACCTGAACTAATGATAGATGCTATATGACTTAAGTATGCCTTTATATTATGCATTAATGTCGATTTCCTATCTTAGGTGACAATGTGATTTAAAGTAATAAGTGGAGATCTTGTGCCATCAATAATTATGATGTTTAGCCTATTGATTAAAAAGGATTATAGATACCCGATTTATACTAAGTTAAGAAGGGTAAAGGGTACGATGATGGTTATATGATGAATAGCAAAGCTTTTAGGAAGTGAGATGAATTTCATAATGCATTCCATTATTTTAAACATGATACTCAGTAGTAAGTTTGAAGACTCTCCTAAGAAGGTTTTATATTATGAAGTGAAGAAAAATATAACAGGCTCCTATGTATCCCGTGTGATTGTGAAAGTTCTAACCATGTATGTGATGAATGGTGGAAAGGGATTATCTTTATATATATGTATAGAGTTTTTGTTCCCCGCTAAGCTTTATAGCTTAGCACGGGTTTGTTATCCGTGCAGGTTTTCAAGATAAGTTCCAGAGGATCAGGCAAGATGCAGTTGCCTTAAAGGATTTCCAGATACTTGAAGGCCATTTATGTTATTATTATTTATCGATAAGTTGATGTATTTATTTGTGGCATGTAATTATAGCCTGTTCTATAATTATTATTATTTATGCCCGATCTCTATTAGGTAGGATGATGATTTATGATTATCCATGGTTAAGGAATTAGGGTATTACATATCAGGTATAGTACACAATATTGCATACATTAGACTATCCATGATACTAGCATATAGAACATTTTTCATACGTTCCATTTCTTCTAGCATCTTAGGATATATACTTTTACTAAAAAAATGATTCTTGGCAATTGGGCTATCTATGGGTTTACAATTTATGTACTAAATTATTTAAAGACTTTGCTGATGTATGCCTCTTGTGAAATAGACGATAACCTTCTTGAACAGTCCTTTGAAATTTAACTCCAAAGATATAATATGCTTCATCCATATCTTTCATTTGAAAGTTAGACGATAGCCAATCTTTAATTTCATTTGTGTACCTTTTGTCATTTTCGACAATCAGTATGTCATCTACATATAATACTAAAATGATAAATTTATTTTAAGTGCTTTTATTGTAGACACAATGGTCTTTATCAATCATGTTGAACTCATTTGACATGATTGTATCATAAAATTTTAAATACCACTATCTTGAAGAATGTTTAAGGCTCTAGATTGATCTTTTCAATCGGCAAACCTTATATTCACTGCTTTTCTGAATAAAACCTATAGGTTATTCTATATATATTTTTTTCATTTAATCCTCTATTGAGGAAAGTAGTCTTCACATTCATTTGATGTAGCTTTAGGTTTACACTAGCCACTATAACCATAATTAACCTTATGGGCATAAATCTAACAACAGGTGAGAAAGTCTGCTCATGGTCAATCCCTTCCTGTTGTGTAAATCCCTTAGCAACTAGCCGAGCTTTTTCTCTTTCAATACTTCCATTAGCTTTTCATTTTATTTTGAGAATTCACCTATTTCTAATTGATTTGTGTTTTTCTGGTAGATCAACCAGTTTCTAAACTTGGTTTGATCTTATATATTCCATTTTTTCTTGGAAAAAGGTACAAAAATGCCCTTAAAGTTATCTCGAAGGGGCTAAAATGCCTATAATATTTTTTTGGAGCAAAAATGTCCCTTAACTCATAAAAATGACTCTAAAATAACCCTTTATATACATTATATTTGTTAATGGGTAACGATATTGACATGGCTAGTTACGTGGATAGGTGTTTGGATGACGTGGTTGACATGTAACAAATGACATGCCAACTTATTTCCATATTAGTTCCATGTGGCATAGGACCCATATGGGAACAAACTATCGTCTCTTTCCCCTTTCTATCTTTTTTTCCTTTCACTTGTTTCCCTCTCTTTCTCACTCCCTCACTCATTTCGTAAAGCACGATCTATGCTTTTTCAAATTGACTAATCTGAAGCAATCCTTTTTGTATAGTGACCGCAATCCCCTTTCTCTCCTTTCCCTTTCTTTCTCGTTCTCTCACTTATTTTGCGATCTCACTCATTTCATAAATTGAAAAATAACCCTAAATTACTTTACTTTTAAAAGTTATTCCATCTATTGATATGAAGAAGAAATGTATTGGAGTTACAAAAGTTTTACTTGGAAAGAATATTGAGAGGATAAATTAAAAAGGGCGTTGACAAATGAAGGTTAGAGATTCCCTAAAAAAGACAGAGAAAAAGTGTCCACTTAAGAAAGGTAAATCTATTCACACTATTTTTACCCATTTTATATCTATGATCCCATGTTTTTTAGTGTACTTAGGTTAATTTGTTGCTTTTTTATTATTTTTTTACAAACCCTAGGTTAAATAAGGTTAAATAATAATTTACCGATTTCGGTTGTTATGTATTTAATTCCTTATTTTTTGCCTATATTTTATACCTTATTTATTATTAAAAATAATAAATTAATTTATTTTGTTATTTAGAAAATGACTATATATAGTTTGTATATGGGAACATAAGTAATATGATTAGATTAGAGTTAAATCATAATGGGGTATAGAGAGCAGATCATGAGTTAGGTTGTGATGTGAGTTAAGTGTATTTGGTTGAAAACTATAATGTGGATTAATTATCCTTTTTTTTTTTATCTTAAGGAGTTATTTATTAAGAAAACTGTGGAGAAAGATGATAAGTTGTTTTGGTTGGAGCTTCTAGTGGGTTTTTATACTGACAAGTATGCAAGTATTAAGAGTGATATGGATATATAGAAGTTATTAGATTTGATTAAGTTGTATGATGAATTCAGAGTAATTAGGCTTTTTCCAGTTAAAGATGAATTTAGTAAGTTTTATTGTCAATGCTTGTAAGTGTGCTTTCGTAAAATTAGGAAGAACACGTATAATGCTAAAACAAATGTTATTGGAGGTCCTAATCTCTTTATATCGGATGTTATTTTCATACTTCCATCATGTGAAGAGAAAAGGGTGGGGACAAATTCAGATGTAAATTGTGATGGTGAAGAAGAAAGGGTAAGGGAAAATGTAGATGTCAATGAGGCAGCCAAACAAGAAACACTTAGGAAAAATGCAGATATGCATGGGGTTAGTCAAGAACCAAAAAATGCAAAATCGAAGAGAAATGCAGAAAAATCGCACTACATGAACTCCTAGCCTTAAATATCCAATTATATGATCCAAAACATGGCAAAATTAATTTACAACAATGAATCATACATAAATACATAAAGAGGCATATATTTACAGGATTAAAAGAGCAAAATTAAAGCTTCACATATTCAATAATGGAGGAATCCAAAGTTTAGAATATGTCTTTATCATGCCTCTAACATATTTTATAATCCAACAACACATCACATATCAAAAAGCATGCATACCAGTAAAGTATAGCGATTAAAACATAATAACATGCATTAAAGAGTCCAATAATAATGCTAATTGAATTCTAAAGAGAGAGCAGGAGAAAAGCCTAAAATATTATCCTTAGTAGATATTCTGACTTTATGAATTCTGTAGTCTAGATCTCGACTCCGAATCGTGCTTGTTGTTCTCAAAATAAATCTAAAATTCTTTTGTGTATGTATGTGTTTAACAAAAATTTACTAGAGCATAAAGTTTTAGAGAGAGAAAGAAATTTGTTCTTTTTTCTAATGGTGGCTCTCTAAAAGAAATGATTTCCCTCTCTTAAAAATCCTAGGTTTGAGAATTTATACCTAAGGGAGAGTTTGAGTTGAGCTCCAACTCTAAGTACGGACTCACATTCCTGATAAAGAACCTTATTTGATCTGCTATGTTAGGTTTCCTTTTCATCTCCATCACCCTGTTTCTTTATCTGGTAAGGTACTCATGGAAAGACTCATCATGCTTCTGCTAGAGTAACTCGAGACACTTTAAGTTAACCTCCATCCTTGTGCTGCAGTCATACTGCTTAAAGATCTCTATTAACAAATCCTAATGCTCTTTAGTCTGCTTATCCAATCCATGATACCAATCTATGGTAAGCCCAATCAGACTCAAGTAAAAGTACTCCACCTTCTAAATTTTAAACAAAGTAATCACCTTCATGATCAAAGTGTACTGCTTGATATGTGCTGAAGGATTTAAGCTACCATTAAACCTCGATAAGTTGGGCACCTTGAACCTTTGAGATAATGGCTTATCTCTATCCAAATCCCTATCTTTAGGATTTATCCCCCTACCAGCAGATAATAACCTGAACATAGCTTTGATCTTCTCTTCCATTTTCTTAAAAGTTGGATCTTTAGCACTAAGACCTCTAATACTCATATTCATCACTGGAGGGATATATTTATCATCCTCTTCTTTTATAAAATCATCTCTAGGGTTATGTCTCCTTCCTTTCTATGTTGGTCTCAAAGCACAGTAGCATCAGCTATGGCAGAATTCCTAACATATGTCAGCTTTGCTATCTCATGAGCGGGTATTGCAGGTTGAGTCCTAATATTAGGTGCTATATAAGCTGTGATCTTACATATCATAGCTAACATCCTTCCTTAAACTTCTGCAAATGTCTATCTAGTCTTCGATCTAAGTCATCCCTCATTGTCGAAGGTTCAGTAGGAGTAACATTCAATCTTTCTTTTAGGAATGGAAACTTTGCAGCGGCATCATCAATCACTCTTCAAATTTTATTTCCTCTTTTAATATCATTTACCTTTTCATTTTCTATATCTAACTCGATTTTCTGAATATTTTTTGATAACTGGCTTAAACCCCACTTGAAACTAACCTCTAAACCTGAATCTAAATTTAAGTTTTATCTCAACAATCTGGCTATGAATCTTCAAACTAGGCATCCATTTGACCCTTTTGACCATCTAGATAAGTTTATGATGGATAAAAAGGTCAAATGTTAGGAATGATGCATGAACATGGTATATACATGATACATGAATGTAATGCATGATTTGGTTAGTAATAAATCACAACCACATATAAGCATAACAATGGCCTTCCAACCTTATCACTCTCACATAAGAGGTCATACGGTCTTTTTCCAAGGTAAGCTTAGCCCATAGGTCAACAGGGTACCTAAGAGATGCGTATGGTACACGATGGAAAATTGGCAACATAATCTCTCTAATTGAATGTGCAAGCATATGGATTTTGACCATTATATACTTTGATTAACTCATACAGATTAGGTTAGGCCTGCCAAGGCATCGTAACCTTAGATTGGTACCCTTCTAATTTGTTTAAGTTAGATCAATACATAAAGGTCCACATAGAAAGTAAAAGATTATTACGGTTATACAACCTAAGCAAAGTTGCTATTGTCATTACATGTGCTTAAGTCGAGGGTGATAAAACTTTAGAGCTATCTAAGTATGGTCCCTGCTAATAGGTCTAGCTCATCACGAGCATAATGATCGATGGGTTATCATTTTATATACCATTTGGTACTAGACTTTGGATGGTAGGTCTCCTTGACACCTTCCTATATCGAGGCTAAAAAGGATATCTAACTTAATTCTAAGACTCTAAGATGTATGCAAGAAATGCAATTTAGAAAAGAGATAGAATTAACGAATAAAACCCACTTATAAATAACTTAACTAAAATGCTTTTCGGAGCAAGGTCTCTTTGATCCATAGTAAAGTCGCCACTATGATGTGAGCCGAAGCCAACAATCATTTTCATTTAGGATTCTCGGAGATCCACTTTTAAGGCTTAAGATTGGAGAGGCTCGCTTTTAATCATAAATTGGCTACTTCACAATAAAAAGGATTAGGCTTAAATTATTGTTGATGAACAACCCATGAAGTCATCTACTAGTAGGCTCAAAGAGACAGGTGTCATAGAGTTGCCACCTAATAGAATGTTGAAAAATGATTCTCAACCTCATTTTGATGCCTAAATAGAGATTGATGTTCGGGACATCCGTCTTATTTGGTGCTTTGGTTAGGTGTTTCATTTATAATCGAGTTTTAAAATTAATTTCCTTTCCTCTCTCACACAATGCAAATGATAGAATTAAAATAATCATCCTAATCAAGTAAGAAAGCAATAAATGAGCAAAATAAAGTCTATTTTAAAATTATTGTAGGGGTGAATTGTCCAAAGAAAATAATATATAAAAGAAAAATCATACATAAAATGGCTATTGATTAGTTTGGAAATATTGGTCCTCTTAAGCATATTTACAAAAAAAGTTTACCTTTATATGGATTTAGGATAAAAAAAATTGGACATTAGTCCATATTTTGGACGAAAATCCCAATTAATTTAATAAAAAAATATTTAAGGTCTTTTGATTTCATTGTGCACAAAAATCCATTTTTACTAGCTATTACAACTTTGAAAAATAATACATCTGAAGTAAAAATAACAAATAATGGAAAAAATTAAATAAATAAACAAAACCATGCTAAGTAAATGAAATAAAAAAAAAGATAACTAAAATAACTAGGGAGTTAAGGTAGTGACCAACTTAGGAGCATGACTTCCTATGCAAAAAACCACAAACCCTCCAAAAGCCATAAAGGTATCAATTACTCAAAAAATCACACAAATAAATAAGTTAGTATCCATAAAAAAAATAATCACATATTTATTAATACAAATAGAAGAAATTTTAATACAAAATACATCATATAGACATAAAATCACATCAAATAATACATAGACATGATAAGAAATAAATAAATGATATAAAAATACATATAAGCATGAAATATGTGTGAAAATGCCCTAAAATACACTTAATGACGGCCAGAATAGGTGATGGATGGCCAGGACGGAGTGAGGGATGGGACGGAGAGATAGTTTTGGGGATGTTATCAAATGACAGATGGCCATTCGTCAGGCTATCCTCCCATCCATCACCTCTGGTCAGAACCAGAAAATGCAGAATCAAAGAAAAATGCAGAAAAATCACACTACATGAACTTCTAGTCTAAAATATGCATTTATATGATCCAAAACATGCCAGAAATAATTTACAATAATGAATCATACATAAATACGTAAAGAGGCATATATTTATAAGATTAAAAGAGCAAAATTAAAGATTCACAAATGTAATAATGGAGGAATCCAAAGTTTAGAACATACCTTTATCATGCCTCTAACATATTTTATACTCCAGCAACACATCATATATGAAGAAGCATGCATATCAGTAAAATATAGTGATTAAAACATGTTAACATACATTAAAGAGTCCAATTATTATGCCAATTAAATTCTAGAGAAAAAGCAAAAGAAAAGCCTAAAATATTACCCTCAAAAGATATTCTGACTCGATGAATTTTGTTGTCCAGATCTCTACTCCTAATCGTGCTTGCTGTTCTCAAAATATATCTGAAATTCATTTATATATGTGTGTATTTGGCAAAGATTTGTTAGAGCATAAATTTTTAGAGAGAGAAAGAAATTTATTTTTCTTCTCTAATGGCGACTCTCAAAAAAAGAAATGATTCCCCTTTCTTGAAAGCCCTAAGTTTGGTATTAACATCTGAACAAAAACTTATTTCTTTGTTGATATGACATATCATATGGTAATATTCCTATAACAATAAAGTTAGCAAAATATGCATACCTAGGTGTACTTAAATGCCCAACTAACATTAAATCTTCATCAAGAAATACCTCATTAATTTCAATTGAATCTCCCATAGGTCCTTGATCATTTTCTAACCTCGATAAATTGTCAGCCACTAAATTCTCAGATCCTATCTTATTTTTTATTTCAATACCAAACTCTTGTAATAAAAGGACCCAACAAATAAGATGAGCTTTCACAACTTTTTTTAGCAAACAAGTATCTAAGGGTTGTATGGTCAGTATATATAATAACTTTAGATCCCAACAAGTAAGACCTAATTTATCACATGTAAATACCGCAACAAGCATCTCTTTTTCAATGGTGATATAGTTCAATTGAGAACCTGACAATGTGTGTCTAGCATAATATATAACATGCAAACATTTTTCTTTATGCTGACCTAAAATACAACCAACAGCTAGGTCACTAACATCACATATGATCTCAAAAGGAATACTCTAATCAGGTGAAGAAATTATAGGTGCACTCACAAAAGCCTTCTTCAAACTCTCAAAAGCCTCTATACATGTAGTAGAAAAATTAAAAGGCACATCTTTAACAAAAAAAATTAGTCAAAGGTTTAACGATAAAGAGAAATCTTTAAAGAACCTTCTATAAAAACTAGCATGTCCTAAGAATGATCTCACACCTTTAATTATGAAGGTGGAGGTAACTTCTCTATCAACTCAGTCTTAGCCCTATCTATTTTAATACCCTTTTTGAAATCTTATGGTCTAACATATTCCCTCTTAAACCATAAAATGGCACTTCTCCTAATTAAATGCCAAGTTAGACTCCCCATATCTTTCCAATACTCTATCCAAGTTATACAAGCACAACTCAAATGAGTCACCATAAATAGAAAAATTATCCACGAATACCTCCATGATTTCCTCTATCATATCCCTAAAAATAGCAGTCATGCACCTTTAAAAAGTAGGTGGTGCATTACACAACCCAAAAGGCATCCTTCTATATGCAAATATTTTATAAAGGCAAGTGAATGTTGTTTTTTCTTGGTCATAAGGATAGATAAAAATTTGGAAATAACTAGAAAAACCATCTAGAAAATAATAATGAGAATGGCCAATAATTCTCTCTAACATTTGATCTATAAATGGTATGCATTTAATTTCTTATAATCAATGCAAGCCCTCTAACTTATGGTGGTTCTCGTAGGAGTTAAGTCACCAATCTCATTTCTAACTACCATCATGCCTTCCTTCTTTGAAACACATTGTATAGGACTAACCCATGCACTACTGAAAATTGGATAGATTATGCTAGCATCAAGAAGCTTTATAGTTTTTTTCTTAACTACCTCCTTCATATTCAGGTTTAGTCTCCTTTGTCTTTCAGCCTTAGGTTGATTTCCATCCTTCGTATGAATTCTATGTGTAACTACATTTAGGCTAATTCCCCTTAAGTTAGAAATTTACCAATCTATGCTCTTAATTCTCAACTTTTAAAAGCAAATTCTCTTGCATTCTAGTAAGTTTGCTAGAAACTATAATGGGTAAAGTGTTATTAGTACCAAGAAATGCATACATCAAATGGCTAGGTAGTTCTCTTAACTCAACAATAGCTGGACTTACAATGGATAGTGGGAGTGGCTCCTCACTTATATGCAAAAGCTCAGGTCGACAATCATCTTACTTTACCTCCTTTTGAACTTCCTCTTCCATGCTAACTTCTTCTTGATCTTTAGTTTTTAAAACTTCCAATACACAAGCATTAATAAGGTTAACTTTTATGCACACATTTTCATCCATAAGGTACTTTAGTACCTTATCCATATGATATTAACACTATTTTCCCTTACTCTCAAAATTAGCTTCTTTTCCAAAACATCTACTAATGCCCTACCAGTCTTCATAAAAGGTTTATCCAAAATCAAAGGGTAATTTGCATCATATACAAAGTCAACAATCATAAAATTAACAACCAATATAAATTTATCCACTTTAATAAGCACATCATTAATTATGCCATATGGTTTCTTAATAAATTGGTCAGCTAGTTTCAAAACCATAGAAGTAGGTTTGGCATCTTCTAATCCTAACTTCTTGAATATAGAAAATGGCATAAGATTTATACTAGCCTCTAAGTCACATAGATACCTAGGAAAATCTATATTCCCCAATTGACATGGAATAGTAAAACATTCAGAGTCTTTTAACTTTGTTGGTAAATTATTTATGATTATTGAACTATAATTCTCGGTTAATGCAACAGTAGATATGTCCTCCTAACTTCTTTTCTTTGAAATCAAATCTTTTAAAAACTTAGCATAGTTAGAAATTTGAGTTATTGCCTCAACAAAAGATAAATTAATATGCAAATTTTTTAACTTATCAAGGAATTTAAAAATTGTTTTATCAGTGTATTTTTGCTTGAGCCTTTACGAAAATGGTGGATGAGGTTGAAAAATTTTATGTAATGCCCCAAATTTGTATTTATCATGCATGGTATGATGTAAAGCATAAATAGTTACCCTAGGATAAATTTTGGAATAATCAGAATTAATTAAGGCAAGAAAAGTATAAAGGTTAAACATGCCCAAGCCAACGTAATACGAGGGTGGGTGACCCGATGGTCAATTTGACCTAAGAGTATTTTAAGAAAGTAAGTTGTTAAATGGAATTCAGTGGTACAATTTGAGTGGAAAATGAGCTTAGGTTGACCCCTGAATGGGATAATGAAGCTTTTACTCGATACCGTAAAAAGGATTGATTGGAAGTTTGATTGGACTCTGAATTAGTGTATGAACCTCTAAAAATTATTCCAATTGCATAAATATGTTAGTAATAACCTAAATGACCTATTATAAGTGAAAAAACAATGTTCTGGTAGTTTCGAGATTTCAGGTTTCAGACCGGCTGCACAGGCTACCAAAGCTAGAAATATACTGAAATGATGTTAGAATGGGCTAAATTTTTACCACATATTCTTGAACATACTATAAAATGAGAGAAAAATTTTCATGGCATTCTGACACGGGTAACAAAAAGTTTATATTTAGGATGCAAAACTAAGATCGGGTTAATTAGGGGGTCAAATTCGGGAATTTTAGACATATGAGGATATTGAAGTAATTTTTTAGGAAGCTTTAATCAGACACAAGTAATCATAGAGTAGTAGGATGTGTATAAGTGGGTGATTGAGCGACATATAGCTTAATTTAAAGCCATTGGATTCAATAGTTAAAGGATGAATCCTAGCCATTCCTTTTGCATATTTAAAGACCATCTGAAATAGGGTGAAAATATCTAGAAATTTCTCAAAAATTACAGTAGCTCCCTCCCTCTTTCTTGCAAAATTTGAACCCTTCTTTTTGTCCACTCTCCTTCATTTCTCTTTCATCTAAGCTCTCTCTCTTCTATTCCAAAGCCTAAATTTTACCTCTAGACATAAAAACACTTCCTCTTCAACTTAGAGAAGGAATTATAAAAAGGAAAGGTCAAGAAATTGAGAAATAAGGTAAGAAAGGTTAGGAGGAATTTTATGGCTTTTTGAGTTCTTGGTGGAATTAGTGAGGGAAATTTATATGTGTATGTAGAGAATGGTTAAGAGAAGAATTTAGTTGCTTTAGATTACATAGAATTGCAACTTAAACTCGTGATTTCCTTTCTTGTATTTTTGGCCAAAGAAGAAAAATAAGAAGAAGAAAAAGGCAAGGTGGGCAAGGGAAAAGGAAAGGAAGAATATAAGCATCTCAAGCCAATTAGAGGTTAGTGGATGCAAATTACATACTATTTCATCTATTTTATTTGATTTAACCTAGAATTTATAATATGTAGCTAAACATAATTGAGTAAAATTATAAAATAAATTAGGATAAGTTAATAATATGATGAATAGTCATGATATGAACACAAATAAGTGAAGAACTTACATTGGAAGTAATGGAACCTAGGTTGGCCAAATGATGTACCTTAGGATAATTTGATAGTATTTGGTATTTAATGATGTAATTAGTAGGAATTAGACAATATAAAGCATAAGGAATGTATTATGAGTGATAAAGAGTAAAAATAACTAATACACATAACTATATATATGTGTACATAAAGATGGAAGTTGGAGTAACTTAAGAATGTTAAGGTAAATTTGATATATTTCACCATATTAGTGATTAAATTGGATATAAAACTATGTATGGCATTTAAATGTAAAACAAAACATTATGAATGTATGACTTCCTTAGGTGGTTGAATGGTAAAGGTAAGATTAATGGCATGATTTTATTATTTTCTGATGGTATCAAACCTATATGTATGAAATGTATGATTGATAAGCCTATACGGGTGTAAACTTGGTTCTAATGATGTCACTATAATATAACTATAATAGTAATAGTGTAAAAATATAATATAATATAATATAATATAATATAATATAATATAATATAATATAATATAATATAATATAATATAATATAATATAATATAATATAATATAATATAATATAATATAATATAATATAATATAATATAATATAATATAATATAATATAATATAATATAATATAATATAATATGAATACTCTTATTGCCCTTAGTGTACAGTGGGTAATCCGGGATCCCAAGATAGAATGGCTAGCCATAGGGGCATATTCACCGCGATATTATTATGAAAATGTGGTTATAATACTTAGCCGACTTATTATATGGGAATACTGGAGAATCAATTTTGTACCCTGGCTATGCGATCACTCCAGTATAGGTGTATTGCTGATATAAGTATTTTGAAGAATCGGTATCATACCCTGGCTGTGTGGTCACTCCAATATATAGTAATGATTGAAGTCCTCATCCCGTTTATCCGATTCGAGGATTTTCACTGACGATAACTAGGGCAAAATTATAATTTTTCATGTAAACCGGGAAAAAAAAATTGGCATTAAGTATATTAAAAATATCAATAAGAGTTTAATAAGATGGAAAATGAGATTAATAAGTCAAACAGGGATAAAATTGTAATTATATGATAAGCTAAGGATAAAATGGTAATTTAAGGTTAAAAAGGTGAATTAAAATAAAATAAAATTAAGGACAAAAATGTAATTTGCCACCCTTAGATAATTTTATGGGACCAAAATGTAATTTATGCATTTAAATTAAATTAGAAATCAAAGAAAGTCAACTGGATCAAAATTGAGGTCAAATTAGTCAAAAGTAAGAAAAAATCAAACTTTAGGGATTTAATTGAAATTTTTACATAATGGAGTAAATGAACGAAATTAAATTAGGAAAATAACTTCTATGATATTTAAGAGTAGATTATAGTATCAAAATAATAAATTTTGAATTAAATTGATAAATAAAAATTTTAAATGATAATCTAGTAATTATGCCAAATTAAGTAATAGGGTAGTTAGGTGAAATTTTATATAAGTTCATCCACCACTAAGCGACAAATTTGCTTAGCGTGTGGTTTTCTTTGACTGCACGTAGGAACAAGTACAGTGAAGGAATTTGAAGAGTAGAGTGTGGCATGTGCAAGTGGGAGTTCCTGTACGTTTTTTTATTTTTTTAACTGGATTATAAATATACTAGACTTTGTAAATATGTATATATAAATATGGCCTGTAAATTTAAACAATGCTATAACTTGATGGTATTGATGTATATAGATGAATGAAATAGTGTGCTTGAGAAATATTTATGTATGAAACTGAATATAGAAGTGCTGTGTTGTTGGGTGGAGTATTGGAGGAGGAGGAAAAAGTATATTGGGAGTGTATATTGAATTTTTACATGTTTGGATAGCATGATTTTTAAGTCGTAATGCTGCCAAAACTTCATAAAAAAATAGGTAATAATAATAAATGAATATGCGAGGTGCCATAGAAATTCCGAAATTAAAGTGAGGTGGTAATAGTAGCAATATAGAATTAAATACTAGAAATGTGTAAATGTAGGATGTCATAGTTTACCTTTGGAAACCCCCTCTGTTGAACTCGCGCCAGGAGTTGCACCCGCAACTTTGTCCAAATTTGCTAATATTGAGCTCATAAGTGTGTTATGCTCGCAACAAAAAGATCTTTTGCCTCTTTAACTTCTTTTTCCTATAAAAATCCACTCATGTTAGTTGAAACAAAATCATTGACATAATTTTTATCTAACCACAATGTGATTGCCTTCATTTGTTTTCTTGGATTATCTTACGTATAACTTGGAAGATATCCTTGAAGTCTTGAAGGTAATGCATTAGCAAGTTGTCCCAATTGGACTTCTAAATTATAGATGGATGATACTTGATTCTTTGTTATCTAATTAAACTTTGATTCAAGCCTTTTATATTTCTCATCTTGAGAATTAATCTTCAAATTTATCCCTTCTAAAAAACTCTCTTTTCACTTCTAATGCTCCAAATCCATCTTGTGGTTGCTAAAATCCCACTACTCCTCTATTTTGGTTATTACCCCATGAAAAATTCGGATGATTTCGCCAACCAGGATAGTAAGTATTAGAATGGGGGTTACCACATCTTTGGCCTTGAGTAAAACTCACTTTATCTTCTGTACTAGCCAATCCCAAACCACAACCATCCCTAGTGTGACCTTGTTGACCACACATGGTACAAGCATTTGATGGGGTTCCTTCCATGCTTAAGTTGTCAATTGTATGAGTCAATGCTACAACTTGTGCTTGCAAGGCAATAACTGAATCAATTGAATGAACACCTTTAATAGGGGAAGAAGGTGATACTTTGCTCTCTTTATCGACCATATGTAATTTTTTACAGATATTTCCTCAAGTAATTCAAATGCAGTGCCCATAGTCTTCAGCATAAGGGATCCACCTGTAGTGGCATCAATTGTTCCTCTAGTTTTAGGATTCACACCATTATAGAATATCTGTATGAGTAACTTCTTTGGAAGATTGTGATGTGGATAACTCCACTTTAGTTCCTTAAATCTTTCATATGCTTCATACAAAGAATCATTATCATTTTAAATAAAAGTAGTAATATCATTAATTATCTTTGCAGTTTTGGCTAAAGGAAAATATTTAGATAGGAAAGCTTGTGCCAATTGGTCCTAAGTAATTATAAAACCTCTTGCAAGGGAATTTAACCAAACTTTTGCCTTATCTTTTAATGTAAAAGGGAAAAACCTAAGCTTGATTGCATCCAATGATACTATATTGATTTTAAAAGTGTCACATATCTCCAGAAAATTTGCTAAATGAGAATTTGGATCCTCATTTGGTAAACCATAAAACTGTATGCTATTTTGTAGCATTTGTAATAAGGAAGGCTTGATTTCAAACTGATTGGCATTTACCGTTGGATGAACTACCCCTTGTTAAGCCCCACTAAGTGCACATGTAGCAAAATCCATCAATCTTGGTAGGTTGTCTTCTTCCATGGTAGGTCTTTTTTTTCTTTTTTTTTTTATTTCCTAAAAGAAATCTTTCTATCTCTGGATTTAATTGTTCAAGTTCTTTTTGAGAGCTCCTTATTCTAAGCATAAACTCGAACTATCAAATCTGTATAAACAAAATAAATAAATAAAAACCAATTAAATATTGTAATCCAAAATCTTAAATCAAGAATTATAATGGCAATAAACATCAAGCATGTTCCTAAGTAATGGTGCCAAAAACTTGTTGTGCTAAATCTACGAGCGCATGGTTTACCGATTAGTTTTTAAGATATCGTTTCCATGAGGAACTGATTGGTTATTACACACTATGACTTGATCTTAATCTTGTTTACAATGTTCAATAATTTGGTTACAAAACTAAACTACTAGTGTTATACTAATATGAAGATATTAATTAAACATACTTTATTTATGATCAAAGAAGACAAATAAACTTAATGATATGAGTTGACAAATATGAAACTTGATATTATTCTTTTAATCAAACTACAATCTTTATAATGCAAGTGAAGTTGGAATAAGGTTCTAATTCACTCTCTCGACATGAAATAGAATGCCTAAAATATGCAAATATAATTCTAACCCTTAACTCTCATTAATGAGTTAGTTAATCATAAACACATATTTTAAGAATAATAACCAACCTATAACAATCATCCTAACATTCTGATCTCTCTAGCAATGTTATATTAATGAATTTCTATTAACTATAAGAAAGAATATATCTCTCGAATTATACTCTCACTTACAATGATCATTTATAAAATACTAATAGAAAATTTTGTAATAAAAAAACTACTTGTATTAATAAGGGTAAGCAAATATTAACAAAGTTGTTCAAGTTCCTAAAATATCATTCAAGCATTTACAAAAAAGGAAAAATAGATGAAAGATGATAAAAAGTGATCTCTCAACCCTTTTACTTAATAAAAAGATCTTCTTCTTTGCTCATGTCTTCTCCTTAAAAAAGCAAATGCTTCTAACTTTACAAAGATAAAATATCTAAAATAAAAATTATTCTCTAAAAATTGTCTCTTTTTCTCTTCTAACCACCTTTATATTTATAGTCCTCTTACCAAGTAGTGTGTCCTTTCAAGCACCCTCCTAAAGGTACCTGATCCTTAGGAAAAGACATATCCCTTGAAGTGCTTTTTGAAAATTAATTGCCCAAACATCTTTTACTGTCGTGCCCACGAAGCATGTCACGTTATGACAGAACATGCTTTCTCAATTATTGATTTTTCTTTTTCTTTGACTTTTCCTCTGATACCTTGCTTGGTCATGCTCACGATGGTTGTTGTACCCATGATAGAGACTTGACTTCCTTCCTCAATTATGCTTTTTCTCCTAGCTTTCTCCACTTTACTACTAAACTCACACAAAACACACAAAAACATAAAAGATACCAAAATTCACACAAAAATAACTAAAATTGAACACTTACTCAATAAACTTAAACATAAAACACTAAAGTAACATGAACTATACTACTCACCTCAACGATCCTTTTTAAGTTGCAAGTGTCATGTGACATATTTAAATGTTTTAATGGTATCTATATGAGTTATTTACATTTTCATATGCTCCTAACTCCTAGGTAAGAATTGGATGACGGCCTAAACCTACTGCTCGTCGGTAAACTTATGACTAGCCTCACTAAGCTCATAAATCATATTTTTCATCCTCCTCAGATGTTTTTACATTGTATGATCAAACTTTTTTTTGATAAATATCAAAATTAATCATTAAAGATCATAGTTTGGTCAAAGACACACCTCCAAAATTTCCTCGTAATACAATCTCCATAGATCCATTATATTTTCATACTTACGGAATTGTTCAGTGATGTCGTCACCTATTGCATATAGCAAAATGATGCGAGTAGTGGAATTCCTCTTTTTCATGCAATATAGGCATCTTAGTCCCACCTATGCTAGGTTGTAGTGCCATCCTCGGATTTAGCCATAATCGAACTTAAGGTTTTAAAAGCCTTTTGCTTTTCAAATACGTACTAGATTTTCATACTTTAGATTTTGTAATTGTCACTATTAAGTTTCAAGTCTTTGTTTAGTTCAGCGACAATTGATTTGGAAGCCATTTGGATCTTTTGATCATAATAGAATAATTGTTGTACATTGTTAAAGGAGATAAGGTAATATATGCAATTTACTATACATCTAAAATAATAACCTAATAAAGTTTTCTATTAGACCTGAATTCGAAAAGGTTAATTATAGTTGAAGAGATATCACATGGCATAAACATAATGATCATACAGCGAAAAATTGAAAATTTTGATCATACATGCCACACAATAAACAACATAAAATAAAAACATGCAATTTTAGGGTTTTGAAAAACTTACAACTTTGGATGCTCTATAAAACTTGATTTTACAATGGCCAATATATAAGATAGACTTATATATCTCTGATCTCAATCCCCAATGCCAAAGATGCTGCCTTTACGTCACACCTCTCTATGCTCACACACACTTGCAAAAAAAGCTTAAAACCATGAGTGCTAACTCTATGTTTGTGTATTCGGCAATGGGAATAGTTTGAAGCCATAAGATCTGATCTTGTTCTTCTTTTAGGTTCACCAATGGCTACCCAAAATTCAAGAGAAGAAGGAAGAATCCTTTCCCCTTAAGAGTGGCAGCAATGAGATAGAAAAAAAAACCCTAATTGACAAAGTTACTTCTTATCCATATATATCACTTAGCTTAGGGTTTTGTGTGTGCCAAAATTCACTAGCATTTAGGCAGTAATTTCAGCTCCATCACTTCCTAATTAAGTGATATATTTTGATTCAAAGACATATTGGAATTTAAATTTAATTAACTTAATTATCTAAAGATAAATAAATAATCAATTAACCATTCCTTTTGCCGTGTTTTTCACTCTTCATGGGCCAAAGTCCATTTAGCAATTTTAATACCCATTATCCACATTAATTTGACTTTAAATAAAATCCCAAATTAATGTCCAATACTTTATCTTAAATATTTTATGCCCAATGCTTTGTGTGCGATCCTATAGGTCCATTTAATATTGGCAATGAATTAATAAATAATCCAAAGGCTATATATATTCTCTAGCAAGATATTATAGCATTCCAAATTAAATGAAAATGCAAATGGCATTTAGTGACCTAATGTAATTTTGCATAGTCTCTTACCCATAAATATCAGAATTAATATAAGGTATGAAACTAGTCATCCTTATATATACTAATTCCTTTCTTGATATTCCAGTGACACTGAACTCTCGGATAAATAATGATTACTCATTATTTCATCTCGGTATGGCCATACACTTCTCAGTTCACTGATCAAGTGGCCGATAATATTTTCTCTCTTATCGAGAGGGGTAATCCCTTTAGTTCTCTCATGCTTTCTAACATGAATCAGTGCATATCCAATCATACCCATACTTGTCACCCTATTACGAGTACATTAGGTGTATGTCAAAGTACACACTTATTCATAAAGAGTTTCATAGAGATTTTAGGTCTAAGAACTCTGATGCAAAACTTGCACGTAAGAAACACTTATGACTTGTACCATGTAGTGTTCTCATGAATGGATCAAATCCAAATATCATGTTCTAAACATGTATTTATGATCTCTAATTGACACTTTAGTCCTTATAATCCGTAAGACAGAACTCAACTTATCAGAGAGGGCATACTAGTCTTAATTCATTTGTTATTCACATAACAATGACTGACTAGGGATATTCAGAATGAAGTCTTAATTGTTTTAAGGTCTTACAACCATGTACCTCATACATGATAACTTAAATTGAAATAATATTCTTGGATAGTTCTATCATTTGATATGCACAGAAATACAATAAATAAAATAAATGCCTCATTTATTAACCTAAATATTTTATAATAATGTATTGGGGTTAGGGCTTGCACTAACAATAGTATCCAATTGCCCTCTAAGTCTTACTGTCTAACCTTATAGGTTAAAATATCATGCATAGTAAATCAAAATTGTTATATATTAAGTACTCAAACTTAACAGAAGATATTAATGGTTTGATAAACTAAGTCTTAACATAATTATCAAGCAATCATTTTACTCATAAAATATTATAAAAAATTAATAATAAAATAAACACATTTATAATAAATGTTAAGTGTTGAGTGGTACTATAATATCCAAAAAAGAGATACATTTATTTAATCAATAATAAAAAAATCCAATAATTCCCAAAAATAAGACACTTATCTTAGAATAATAATAGAAAACACAAATCCTATCCAAAATATCCGCTAATAAAAAATACGACACTCATTTCAACTACTTAGGAAGTCTAACATTTCCAGAAACTAGCCTTATCATAGGAAATGAATCTTTAACCATCCTCAAAAACTGATAAGGGAACCCATGAACTCGATCATGAAGCCATAGACAATACATAGTACATCCACTTTTAAGCAGCATTTCTAGTTATCTTGAACAAAAATTGAATAATAAACTTTCTATAAATTCCATTTCCTATGCTACAAGCACTAACCATCAAGTTCCTTAGATCTAGATAGTGATCAAAAGAGTTCATCATCACCTTAATCAATGTTTAGTATCCCTTCCAAGGTTTAGGACATTAGCCTAAATGCACTCGTGCATTTGTTTATGTATGTTTATAATATGATGCATTATTGCATCAATATCATCAGCTCGGGCTTTCTTATGCATCCTCATTTTGCAAATTTTTTTTGCAGTTTTGTATTAGCTTTTGCAATACTATAAGGAGTCTATGGATCCCAAGAGTCTTTATCATCACCATTTTTGTTACACATATAAGAAAATAAATAGTTAGTACACTTATTTACAAAAACATATTATTGAAACTCATTTCAATTAAAAATAAGGAAAAATTTGAAAATTTAAAAAGGAAAAAAACACATTTTTTATAATTTTTTAAAATAAATTTATTTTGAAAAAATACAAAAATATTTTATGGTCCTTAAAAAATTTTCAAAAATTAGCGAAAAAGAAAAAAAATCATTTAAAATTTGAGTTAATTTGGTGGTCGTGTGAAATGCACCGAATCTCGTAGGCATTCGGTTTACTCTTGAAAACTCACTTTTAGGGTTTAAGATCGAATCAAGGCTCGTTTACCTTATGAAGATCAATTGCTTCGTAACGGGTAAGGACTCAACCCAATATATGATGCCTCAGGCTTCAAAAAAGGTATGAGATAACATCTTGGGATATCCTCATCCATTTGCTAATGACTAACTTATAAGGCTTCTACTAAGCATCATAAAGAGTGCATTATGGAGTCGCCACCCAATAGAATATTGAAAAAGTAGTTTCTTACCTTATGAAGCAAAAATTAGAGATAGTTTGGACTTCACCCATACTTACATACTTGATTGATACTTATATGAATGACTGCTTATGGCTAATTATTTCAGTCTTTTTCCCATGCATTACGAGGTAAAAAAGGTTAAATAACACACTACAAGCACATAAAAAGCGATAAATTGTATGTGATATTTAAATAAATCATTCAAAAATTGTGGCATTTTTTTAAATAAGAATATTGGTCCCTGCATGCATATTTATGAAGAAGTTAAATTTCGAGGGTTTTTTTGATGAAAAAAATAAGGGCATTGGACCCATATAGCTTTTGGCAAAGAATCGTATTTGATCAATTTAAGGTAAAAAAGATCATTTTATATTGAAAATATACCTTGATTTTGCATGTTATATTGGGGATGAAATATACCTTAATTAATAGTGCAAAAATAATTGGATAAAATAATATAAAAGAGTAATAAAGCAATAAAAGGCATGCATAAATTAGTTTGTTAATTATTTTGGAAACTTTGGTTCCCTATGCATATTGTATAAATATTTATTTGTGACTTTGAGCTTAGAAAAATGGGCATTGGTCCGATTTATTAATTATTAATTAATTAAGTAGAAAACACTTAGTGAGAGATTTCCCTTAATTATTAAACCAAAAATACCTTTTTTACTAGCTATTACAAATTATCCTATGAAAATAAAATAAATAATAGAATACAAAATAAATAAATACATAATCGAATAAACCTAAAAACTCAACTTTAAGCCAATTGGGCTCACCCTCTAATTGTCAATTCTCCAAGCAAACTTTCAATATATTTTCCCCATATGAAAATAAACAAAATTATTAATTAGAAAATATATCTAGATTGATACAAAAATTGAATAAGGCAATAGAAAAAATAATTAATTAAAAGATAAAAAAATAAGAAAGGAAAAAAGGAAAGAAACTAAAAAAAAGGGGAAAACATATAAAACAACATAGGAAAAGGGGAAGAAGTGTGTCATGGACTCACTCAAAAAGCAAAAAAAAAAAAGAAAAAACAAGTCATGGCCCAAGAAAGTGAGTCACATCCCATTCAAGTGAGTCACAATCCATTCAAGGGTTAGTCACAATAAGTCAAGAGCAAAGCGCGGTCTAAGGTCATAAGTCATCTCTAGAATGTCTAGTGGCTACTGAAACGATTCCATGACCACCATCCAAACCTCCAAAATAATTTCTAAGGCCCTAAAACTCACAAAATACTACTAAACTTCATAAAAACATCACATATGCTTAAAATAACCTTAAAACAAAAAATTACATAAATTACACATAAAACACCATGTGAGAGAAATATTTTTAGAGAGAAAAGTGACAAGCAAAAAGCATCAAACTTAATTAATTTACACACAAATAAGATATTTATGCATAAGATATATATATATATATATATATATATATATATATATATATATATATATATATATATATATATATATATATATATATATATATATATAAAGCATTATTTACACAAAGATATCAAAGATCACTCATTATACAGGAGAAAAATAAGAAAAAAAAAAGAGAAGGAAGACTGTACAAAAAGCTCAAAATAAAAAACTTTAAGAATAAAAGCTATAGATCTACACAAGGCCTAGGAGTTTATCTCTTATATTACCTTAAGTGGAGCTATCTCAAGAATCCAGTGAGAGCACCCCCTTCTTTCACTTCCTACTTCTTTCATTTTGTTTTTTAAAAGTAAATGAAAAATAGAGACCTTTTCTCACTTTCTCTCTCTAAATTTTCTTGGTTTTTTTTCCAAGGATTTTGTTACTCATTTAATGGAAATCATTAACTTTAAATGCATTAGATTAAGACTAAAAAAGGTAAAAGATTTTTTATCTTAAGAATAATCCTCTATTTTGAGAAAATATAGAGTTTTGGGCCAAAAAAAATCCAGCCACAGCTTTGAGCGGTAACTCATGGCCTTGACTCAAATGTAGGTCCTTCAGAAGAATCCAAAAAACTTTTTCTAGTAAAAAAATGGTGAGTCATGGTATTGTACCATAACTTGTTGATGACTTACGGCCTTGAGTCAAGCCCAGTGAGTAAAATCAAGATCAAATTGAAAGGGCAGTGAGTTAACTCTTTAGGCCATGACTTAGAAGTGAGTCACGATCTTAACCTATGAGTCAAGGTCGTGACTCATTTTTTAGTCAATTTAGAACCTATAAATGTGCTTATTTCACCCATTCTAGAAAGAAAATCATCTGCATGCTGATAAAGCATCATTTTTTATTCTCAAAACTTATAATGAAGCATTTTTAAAAACTCGATACTGAAGTGGAATAGGGTGCCATTGCTTTCTAGTTATTTTTGAAATAGCATTATCATCATTAGGTAATCCTGACAGAGGCCAACTCAAGCCCAATGTCTATGATTTACCCCCAAGTTTTGGAAAACTAACACCCTAGTATCTAGGTTGGACAAAGTTTAGAGCATAGATATAAAAGACACCTACCTAAGGTAGCAAATCTCAAAATGTAGATATGTACCATTTACAACAGTGAATTTCTAGTTGAGTGATTATCGCTAGTTTGTCAATGTTTTAACTCTTGTTTGAGTAATTACTGCTAGCTTATGGCATTTTAACTCTTAATTATGTGATTACCATTGGCTTATAAACATTTTAACCTTAGATCAAATGAGTATTTACCGTTAGTTGATCGATGTTTCAACTTTTGATCGAATTAGGATGACTATTATTAGCTTATTAATGTTTTAACTCGGAATTAACTAGGTGACTACTATCAGTTTATTGACATTTTAACCTCGATCAGAACATCTAATCAGTGCCATCTTATTGGCACATCATAACAGGAAGAATGGGAGATTGTATGTCCTATAAGGGAGTTTTTCTTTTTTGTGGTCACATCACTTCTTGAGTAGGTGTTAGTACCTGTAGAAAAGTATGACATCAAAACCTTGATGCAATAAAGGAAAATGTCTACCTTTTATGGATTTGTATGAATGCTTCCATGTATGTTTAATTTTAAAGAAAAAAGGTTATCTTTTTATAGGGTATGCTAGAGCATACTCCTGACACTTACACAATCTAAGTGTAAGAAAGTTCCATTTTGATCTAATTGCATGGAATTTACGATGCTTGAGATGTTGTTTCTGAAATTTTTGAGATGTAACCATGTGATAGGTAACCCTCTGTCTAAGTGAGACATAATAAATTAAACCATGATATATTGTTAATTTTAATTAATTTTTTTTACATATACCTTTTTTATTGATTTTCAAATCCTAGTTTTTATTGAATTCATTATAATTATGTGAGAAATCATCCTTTTTTCTTTTCATTCATTACCTGAATATCATATTAGAATCTATAAAGAAATCAACATATACATGTCTAAATAAATATCATAGAGAAAAGGAAAATACTGTCCACATATTATTCAAGCAAAATAAAAGTAAAAAGGTTCAAGCCATAAATGTATATACATCCAAAAATAAGCAACAATCCAAACATCAATTGACATAATAAAAATAATAATCATCTCCCTGAAGGTCATTAGCGATGTCTCGACCCAAAGGGATCTGGTGGCCTAACTGAAGGATCTAGTGGGAACTATAGAGGTTATGAAGGTCCTGTCTGAGATGGATCTACAAGTGGCACTAGGGTACCTCAAACTCAAATCCCATGGCCTGAGCTAAGAAAGTCAAAATCTGACCTTCAAAGCCCACTAGGTTGACCACGCTATCGTGCACTTTCCTGACAGTGAACTCTGATCGGTGCACCATCATCTTTATCCATATAAGTCATGTGGTATGGTGCTTGCAACCATCTCCGATTGGTGTACCATCATCTTTATGTTGTCTTCCCTATAGTGGCTATTGATGCTCCTAAGGTCTTATAGTTATCCTCAACACAACATGTGGAGCCGATAACTGCATGCCTCGCATGTCTCATCCAATAACCCCGATAGTGGCCTCCAAATGAGCTAACTTGATCTTTAAATTTGCATCAAGTGGAGTCGAAGAAGCTGGAGCATGGGGTGCAAGTCCTCGAGAAGAAAAGACACTAAGATCACCCTAAAGATGGAGTTTATATGCCTCAGGTAGAGCTAGTATCTGCAATCTACTAAAAACCTAAAGTTGTGTAGGTTATGGTCCTGCATACCCTCTAGAATGACTCGAATTTGATCTCATACTTAAAGTTTCTCAGCTAAATATGCCTAGTAGAGCTGAGAGTGATCACTAGAGGTGTCATCATCTGCCTACTCATCCTCAAGCTATGCTACTGGTTATTATCTATTTATCCTTAAATCTTCTTCTACCTTTTATATTGAGAGAAATTTGTATCCACCAAATGCATATATGATCATGTATATGTCTAAAGTCATCTCAAAGTCCATTACCATGCTGCCTTCAGCCTGTGGACGTATCTTCAACTTGAGAACCTCAAATGTCATCAGTAATCGAGTGACCACTCCTCCAATAACCATTGATATGCTAAGTAACTAGGCTACTCTGCTAATATTTTACAAGATTTCATGGTTGACGTTGATGCAATGACTAACAGTCATAGCCCACAGGCTCTATATGTCCACCATATTAAGAGAACTTGGATTGCTTGAGCATCCCATATAAGAGCATGAAAAAAGCCATTGTAAATATCTCAAGACCTAGGGAATAAGCATGGTAGCCTTCGCAGTTGCAAAATTATAAGAAATGCCTGGTTTGGCAATAATGGGCCACTAATCCGACCGAAAATTTCTTCTAGCAATGATAACATCATCTCCCATAGGTAAACCCAAAATACTAAATACTTGTGCTTGTGACAAGCTAAATGGGACACCAAAAACCTAATATGTGATTACCCCTATCTCGGTATTAGAGCACTGATATTCTCTATATTGAAAAGTAGCAAGAAACTACCTGACTACTTTGGGATATATGGAAAAAATTAGCCCATGAAAGTCTAACCATCCGGCTTGCCCTAATAATTCCTGCACCTCATGCCAAATACCCATTATTTGCAAGAAGTGGTAACTCATAAATATACTTGCCTGAATGTTTGCATGGTGTAAAGAATGATATCTGGTGGTTTGTATAGGCATCATCCATTCAGGTGTCTGAATATCAGGTTACGACTATGCGCACCTGCGTTGAGGCATCTATATGGATATAAGATAAATTAGTATATTTGGGCAAAAATACATTGCCAAACAAGTATTTAGCTACAATTGTGAATTTGAAGTCAACTATGATCAAGACATTATATTGCAGTACAATAGACAATAATTTGCTAAATAATAAATTTGAGCAACAGCATAATTGCTAATTTCTATATTGACAATATTAGAAATAAATGAAGATCACAACAAATCATCAAGATTAATGAACATAAGCTTTAATAGACTCACTCATATTAAACAATTTAATAACATTGATGGCAATAATTTCATAGCTATACAAATTTGAATTTGTTCAATTTTAATAACATGTTTGCTAGGCATCATAAAACAAACTGTATGAAAAAACATACATATGTATTTTATTTCCAAAATCTAGTTCATATTGAAGAACAACCCTATTACATCAAGACATGATTTAATGTAAGCAATTTATATCAATATTTTAGATACAAATTGCATATTAACACAAAATGACAAAATTTTTAACAAAAATTAAGTAGCATAATGACTAAGCATTGGAGGCCTCCCTGCACAAAAAATGGTGCAAATAACGTCTATAATCAATCACAAGTATCTCATACAAAACCAGACTCATTTTAACCATAATTTGGTTTACATGTTCATTCACATATGATCAATTAAGCACATAGCAACATTGTCAATTCGTAATTCAAACAAAAAATTAAATTTTTCCCTTTATTGATTCTTTCATATCACATTCATATGCATTGCTCATATATGCCAACATATAACCATTTGTAATTATCACCTTTATCTACAAAAATTTCTAATAAACATTCTTTGATCCAGTAAATAGTTAACTAATCTATTAACTAATGATTAAGCCAAGACTAACTGCGAAGTTGCTACTAAGAGTTACAACTAATTTTGGCTTATTTTTGCTCACATACATTTTCCCTTTTTGTTGTTTTGTTTGTTTATTATTTTCTTTTTTTCTTTCTTTTCCTTTTTATTTTCTTTCTACAACCTCTATTTCTCTTTACTTTATTTTATCTATTGCTATCCTTCAGTTCTCATGTAATATAATCTAACTACTAAATTAGCCTAAATAATATTAATAACAAACAAAAATTGGAAGAAAATGGCACTTACAGTAAATGTAAAAACCAACCAACAAAGCATAAAATTAAAGAAAGAATATAAATTGGGCTTTAATTGAATAAACAACTAAAGAAAAGAATGAAACAGCACAAATAAACAACAAATAACAAGGAAAAACAAAGAAAATTGAAAAAAAAAACCAACCTTAAGCCTTCAATGGGAATATGGAATATACAGGACAAAGCTTGATAAAAATGATACTGACATATGAACAATTTGATTACGAGTTCACCGATACAAATGATGCATAAAATAAATTTTGTAAAAAGAAAAATTGGCCAAAAACTGTCCCTTAAAGAACATGAGTCGGGTTCCAGAAAAATGAGAAAAGAAAAAAGGAAGAAGAAGAATAAGAAAGGATCGATTTTAAAATGAACTTTGGTGAGTCACGGTTTAAGGCCGTGATTCGCTACCAAGTCATGACCTTAGGGCATGGCTCAGACTCAAAACGATGCAACATCATTAAAAGGGAATGAGTTATAGTCTTGGGGCATAACTCGGGAAGCGAGTCACGGCCTTGAGATGTAACTCAGCTAAAACAGTCAAAAAAACCCACTGACAGTTGTGAATGGCAATAAATGGCCATAAATACTAATTAAATTCCTTTTAATCTCTAATTAACCAATTATTTAATTAATTAAATTTAAATTTTATTATTAATTTAACTATTTATATGGTATCAAATTATTCATATCTACTAATATTATTTTTATTGCATCTATTAATTACTATTACCATTATTAATTTATATTTATTAGCATATGTACAATATTATTAATTTAATCCCTAAATTAAAATGGCATTCTCAATTACTGATGCAACTTTTCACGAAGCTTCCCTGTAAAACTTAAGAGACTTACAAAATAGGTTAGAAAATAAGCACGGCCCGTGCAAAATGCATCACCTAAGTGGTCTAAGGATGACTCAAGGCCCAGAAGTCTGAGTCAAATGAGTCAAGAGAGTGACTTACCCTTGGCCTATAAATAGCCTTCAAACTTCCTTATTTGATTGTTGGACTTTTTCAAGTGGGCTTCTCTTCCAAGTAAGTGTTATCTTTCTTTTCCTTCTTTTCTTTTTACTTATTTTATTTATTTTAACATTGTTAATTAATTAATTATCCTTTGTTTATGTTATTTCATTTTTTTTCCATTTTCATCTTTTCATTTTTTATTATTATTATTATTATTATTATTATTATTATTATTATTATTATTATTATTATTATTATTATTTCATTATTATTTATTATTATTATTATTTAATATTTTTTCTTTATTTTTGAGGCTATCACCCTATTGGTACTATTAGTATTGTCATTATTCTTTATTACTTATTGATTTGCTTATTTTACCAAAATTATCCTTATATATGCTTCACTTATTGTCCTAATTACTACACTTACAGATTTTACTATACTACTTTATTATCAACAAATTAATCATTACCATTGCATTTTATCTATTAATCTAAAACCCCTATTATTTACATATATTTTCTTTTATAGGTTTTATCAACCTGCATGGCTACCAATTTCCTTACTAGGGTGCATAGGCTGCTTGATTTCCCCAGAACCTGGGAAAATTCAATTTTAGCTCCATATTCCAGTTTGAGGTTTTTTAGGAGAATCTGACTTAACATAAGTCTCTTGCTAGCAGCTACCTGATACTGGGATCCCATATTCCATATCTTTAGGTTTACCCATAAAGAGTTATGCCCCTTTCTGAAGAACTTGCCAAAATTGTTGGCGTGAACTTCATTCCTAGAACTTTGCATTGTGTTCAAATTTATATATTAGATTATCCAAGACATGCGAGTTAAGTCCTAGGAATCCTTCCTTCTAAGATCATCAAATTAGTGCCTTGGCAAGGGCTTATCCCTTTAGAACCACTGCTTAATGCACTGGACAACTTCTCTGATATACCTACTTTTAATTTTAGCATTATTCTTCTTGGAATCATCGAAGGCATACGCAGTGGTCTATCTCCTTTTCCTATTATCTAGGCAGAAACCATCTTTGGTCTAGATATTATTTGTACTAATCCTGCTGTAGCTTTTTCTGGGAGCCCCTTATTGCTTAAAGTACAATCATTATTTTAAAGGTAGTAAGCCTTTTGTAAGTTTTCAAACTAGCTTTTTTTTTTTTGGTGGGAAACGTGTTCTTTCGAATTTTTATGCAACCTATGCCTTAATTTAACTTGAAATGAACCCAACTCATCCCAACGGCTTTTATTTCATCATTTCTTTTTCTTTTTCTTTTTTTTCCCTATTTTCCTTTTTTTAAAGAAGGGCTATAGGAAACATTGAGGCTACTTAAGCAACCTCTTCCTAGGGTAATCGATATATACTCCTTAAGGCATTACCTTCTTAAAAGATGACTCTATAACCTTGACTCACTATGAGAAGGCTTTGTATGGCTTGCTACAATAGGTGATAGTGACATCAACTTTATATGTGCATGGTTGGCACCTAACTATGTAACTCAGGATGGATATTTTGGATGTGTTTCAGCATATGATCTACACAAAGCCACTTTCTGTACATTTTCTCATTATGCTAGCCAATTTAGAGAGTAACATGACATCATAAGGTGCATGTTGTCATTTCAAGGAGGTACTTTATTCATCTCTTTTATCTCTAGTTACCATCACCTATGAACTCAGTTGTATGCCAAAGCTGATATTCGAAACCCAACTAACAGTGACTTTACCACTTCTGCTGCATATAAAAGATGGGTATCCGGCCTTGTAGTTGACAACAAAGTACACTAGCTAAGACAAAGCTCAAGCAAGAGCCGTGGAGGTTAATTTTTAGATTTAAACATACAATATAAAAAATTATGTACTACTTTTCATATCGAACAAGATAACTCCGAGTATGTATAATAAACTGTTCATATTTATATTAATGTACAAATTTGCATTACATATGAAAATATTTCCACATATCTTCACTATACATGATCATTATTCTAACATGAAAGTCAAAAGTATATAACTTACTCACTAAAAGGATTAAACTTGAAAGTATCTTTTCCTAGTTATCAATCAGCCCTCTCGAATTTTCTTAATTGAGCATTTTCACTCTGCCTCTAACTTTTGCCCAATATGTCTTTTTTAAATTTTCACTTTGGCGAGTCCTCCAATTTTAATAAGGTAGTCATTTACCAGTTTTCAACCCAAAAGGCTATATTCTTTTATTTTTATCTTTTATATTTTATTTTTTTAGTCTAGCCATGGAACCTTTTTAGCCTATTGATGTTGACTGATTCTTTAAATGCATTTCCATCACTATCACTCAGTATTGCAGTTCCTATGGATAGTAACTTTTTTAATACAAATAGGCCCTTCCATATTGGTCTAAAGTTACCTCTAATGTCAAGTATGCCTGGCCTTATCTACTTAAAAACCATCTCCTTCCTTCAAAAGATTCTTTCTGATATTTTTTCCAAAAGACCTTGCCAGCCTTTTCTAATAAATCTGGTATGATATTAGTTTCGCATCCTATCTCCATTCAATAGGTTAAGCTAAAGTAACCTTTGACTAGCCCATTCCATCTCTAGTAATTCAGCTTCTAAAATCAGTCGTAACAATTGATGCTTAATCTCTATTGGTAATATAACTTCTATTCTATAAACAAATTAAAAAAGGAGTGGCTCCAGTTAAAGTCCTAGCTGTATTTCTATATCCTCATAGCGCGAAAGGTAATATTTTTATTGGTTGCTTCTATTGCTCCATTCACTTGAGGACAATATAGCGAAGACTTATAAAGCTAAATCCATATCTTTTGAGCATTTTTTTAGTTTCCCCTCAAAAATAGGATCCATTATCAGGCATAATATGGTGTGAAAGCTCGTATTTAGATATCAAATTCTTTCGATGAACCTTGCCATTTCCCTTACACCTAAATTCTTGAATGATTCCACCTCTATCCACTTTGAGAAGTAATCAATAGCCACCATAATAAACCTATGTCCATTTGATTTTGGTGGATCATACCCATGATGTTAACACCCTAAGCAACAAAGAGCTAGGGTGAAGTAAGATTACATAATTCTGACACTAGCACATATCTCAAATCAGTGTATTGCTAGCATAGTTGACATTATTTTACATATCTTGAACAATTTATATTCATAGTATGCTAAAATAATCTCTAGCATATTATCTTTTTAGCCAGGGCTAATCCATTTATGTAAGCACTATAAGCTCCCACATAGACTTCTTTCATAACTTTTTTAGCTTCTTTCTCATCTATACACCTTAATTGTAGACCATCCGCCTACCTTTTATAGAGCACCCCATTTATAGTGATGAATTGAGCAGATAACTTGCACAACATTTTCTAATCTTTTTTTGTGGCCTCCATCGAGAACACGAATTTCTCATGGTGATTTTGAATATCGAAATATCCATCACTTGTTCGACCTCAAAACATGGTTTATTAGAGCTGAAAATGAGTATGGGCTTCATACTTGTCCCTTCTAGGTTATCCCACATCTACACCATCTACGCCAATGCATCAGTTAACTGGTTTTCATCCCAAGAAACATACTCGATAGTATAAACCTCAAATTGATCACTCAAATCCTTTTAGACATATCGTGTAAGGTAGCAAATGCTTTTCTTTCACAGCCCACTCACCTTTTGCTTGGTAAACCACCAAAGATGAATCACCATAAACTTCAACACTTTTTACCCCCAGAGCTAATAAAGTTTCTAATCCGAAGATGTATGCTTCATATTCAGTGTCATTATTAGTGGCTTTATATTTGAGTTTTTTGGCCAAAGGCAATTTTTCTCTCTCAAGGGTTATCGGAATTACTCCTATCCCCATGCCTTTGTTATTCATGGCTCCATCAAAGAATATCTACCATCCCCGAACTTCTATAGCCATAATGTTCTCATTAGGGAACTTATAAAATATTTCTTCGATCTCTAACGATTGATCTATTAGAAATTCTACTACAGCCCTTCCTTTAATGGTTTTTCGAGTAATGTACTCAATATTAAACTCATGTAAAAGAAACAACCATCTTTCCATTTTTCCAAATAGCAAGGGCACTTTTTACAAGTATTTAAAAGGATTCTAGTTGGCTACTGCTTGCACTTTATACAAATAAAAATAGTGCCTTAGCTTTTTAGAGGCCTAAATGACCAATAAATAAATCTTTTCTACCTTTACATACTTAGTTTCGCATGGCAACAACTTCTTACTAAGATAATATATGACACACTCAATCCCAAGATCATCCTCCTAAACCATTATGGCTTCTACTTAACTGTCTTCTATAGCCAGATACAAAGTCAATGTCATTTTGACTTGTAATAATCTTAGTACTAGTAAACGTAAGAGGTATTCTCTGATAGTGTCAAAAGCTACCTAACAAGCTTCATTCTATACCACTGGCTAATCTTTTTTAAGTAGCTTAAAGATAGGCTCGCAGATGGAAGTCAGCTTACCGATGAATAAACTGATATACTACAGCCTGCCCAAAAATCCTCAAACTTTTTTTCTTTCTATGGTATAAGCATTTTCCTAATGGCCTTCACTTTATTAGGATATGCTTCTATCCCTATCTGACTCACAACATGTCCCAGGAGCTTTTTAAAGTCACTCCGAACATGCACTTCTTCAGGTTTGGATGAAGGTTGTAGTTATTGATCCTTTGAAATAACTTTTCTAAGTTTCAAAATGGCCTTCTTGAGCTACTAATTTGATCACCATATCATCTACGTATACTTCTACCTCCTTATAGATTAGGTCATTTAGAATTTTTGTAACCATTCTTTGATAAATAACACTTGCATTATCTAATCTGAATGGTATGCCCCGTTAAGTGTACGTATTTAGTAATAAATGTCATCTTGATCTCATCCACAATCTTATTCAGAATCTGATTATATCCAGCATACCCGTCCATAATGCTATACATTGCACAAGCAGTTGCACTATCTACCAGAATATCTTTATGAGGGAGTGGAAAATCATCCTTTGGATAAGCCTTGTTCAAATCCCTGTAGTCCACACAGACTCAAATCCTTTCATATTTCTTAGCCACTGGAACTACATTTTAGAAACCAAATGGGATACTGGACTTTTACTAGAACCTTAGCCTCTATCTGCTTTCTTACTTCTTCTTTGACTTTCTCTGCCTATTCTGGCCTAAGCCTCCTAGGTTTCTGCTTGACAAGCTTATACCCAGGACAGGGAGGGATAGCATGCTTAGCGACTACACGACCAATTCTTGACATGTCTTCATAGTTTCAGGCAAAGACTCTTTCATTTTTTTAATATCCTCTCAAATTTTTTTCTTTCTTTAGGGGTAACATAAGATGCTATCAAGATTTCTCTTGGGTTTTCAAAAGTGCCAAGATTGAATAGAGTAGTACTTATTTAATTAATATCAAATATAGATGCTTTATGATCATGATCATATGAAATGAAATTATGCGAAACATCACACAAGTAAGCAAAGCTATTTATATTATTAATATAAGAGGAGTCACATACGTCATTGTTAAAAAGTTCAAGTACAAAAAGTATATCTACAAAAGCATCATCATCTACATCTGGTGAGTTTAATGCCTCAGACAAGACTACTCCATCTCCTGCATCCTGCAGAGCCTCCTGATGAGCTTCTTTGACAGCTTCTTCAATGTCCTATCTCAAGTCAAGCACAGGAACTTCAAATTCAACTTTTTTTTTCTCTTGACTTTGCAAGCCAACAGTTCTGGAGTTATGAGTTCCTCGGGGTCTCATCCCATTCAGATAACTTAATCATAATTTCTTCATCCCAAAATCCTCTGGCAGGCTTGATGTTTCCACCGATCAAGTCAAAAACATCATTGAATAGTTCAAATTCAAAAATAACCTTCCCCTCAACTAGCATAGGCTCAATCTCACCACAATACTGAGGTATAGTAGATGCAGGCACAAAGCTGTCAAGAATGTGCGATATACTCTCTGGTTTCGACAAACCCTTCTTCTTAGCATCAAATTTGTTATAGCCCAATCCCTTCCAGCTGTTCTATCCTGTTGTAGTAATAACTTCATAAGGACCCTGAGAATTTTAGATTATTCCTCATTTTTTCATATGCCAAACACCCAAAATTACTCTTAATTCAATCATCCAAGGCAAAATAGAGATCTTCTTTAGCCAAAATAAATAAATAAGGAGATAATAAAAGATAATAAATGTCCTTGTTGTAAGCCTATGTAAGGCTTAAAGCACCCTAATTTTTCTCCATTAAATTTAATCGAATAAGAGACTATAATGTTACACTAGATGGCCAATTTATTTATTTGGAATGAAAGCCATGTTCACAAAGAATTCATGGTAAATAATTCCATTCAACACATTCATAAGCCTTGAATATGTCTAATTTGATAGTTGCTGCACCCAACTGCCCTGTGCGTTTACGCTTAAGTAAATGAACCAGCTCAGGTGCCACAAGTATACTGTCAGAAGTAAGTCTCCCTTTAATAGAAAGCACTCTACTTTGGGAGAAATAATAGAATCAAGTTGGGGCTATTAGAAAAAATTGGTAATAGTTAAAGAGACTTAAAAGATAAATTAATATTTGCAGAACAAAGCATAAAGCCATAAACAGAATAAACTCCAGGTTTTTGAGCAAAGAAACAAAATCAATATGAGATTTATGACTGGCTACCTCGTCATTAGTTGCTAGTGGGCGTAAATCCGCAGAGTTTGAAATTGAATTGTTTTGACGGGTAATTAGCTTTCCATTTTTGTTTAAAAAAAAAATTGAATTTCGTAATTGTGACAATAAAGCCAAACACATCAATGTACTTGACTCACAAAACTTGGGATAAGAATAATTGACTTTTATGCTCTGTTTGAGTCAAGGCTACTTTTTTTAGCCTTGGAGTCGCAAGATTATTTATTGTTTAGTGACTTTTATCTAATATGATTGGATGAATTATTAATTTCAGTCATTATTTATCAAATCTAACTTTTTTTTTTTGCAGTAAAATTTTCAAATCCATTTTATCATAAGAATAAATTGGCACATTAGCCTATAATCAAATGCAATATAAAATAATTTTTTTAGCAATATAAAAACAAGTTGAGTTTTGTCCTTTGTACAGAAATATAAAATTTGTCTTGTGTGCGTATATTTCAGCACAAATTTGGAGTCTCATTTTCCATGAGTAAAGTTTTTATTTATTTATAGGGATGAGCATGGTTAACCGAAAATTTCAATAATCGATCCGAAATCAAATCGATTTTTAGGTTAACCGAATCGAAATTTTAGGTTTATGGTTTTTACTTTAAAAATAGATGGTTAACCGATCCGAAACCGAATATTTATATATTTTATGAATTATATTTTAAATTTTACATTTATATTTTTCAATTTTTGTGTAATTTATAAATATTATGATATATAATTTTGTAAAATATATATTTTTAGTAAATAAATATTAAAATTATGTGCATAATTAGCGTTCTGTTGTTAGTTTTATATTGAATATTTTTAATTTTTATAATTAATTATGGAAATTTTATTTTTATTTTGATATTTTTAATGGATATTGTATTTAATTAGTATTTTTTTTTCATTTTTAAAGTAGTTTTAACTATTAAAAATAATATTATAAATTGTATAATTTAATAAATTTATATATTAAAATTTTTTAGTGGTTAATCGATAAATCGATCCGAAAAATCGAGTTAAAAATCGAAATCGATATAGCAATTAACCGATAATAATAAACTGATTTAAAAAATTATTAATAAATCGATTAATTAATCCATGCTCATATTAAGTTCAAGCCGTCCGGTCAGACTTGCTCGAGCTTTGTATGTCAAAGGGGATCCTGTGATCAAAAAATAAAGCGAATCCTCTGAAAAGTCCATAAATATTCAAACGCTTAAGAAATAAGTTCTCAAAAGTTCTGTAAAAAATTTTTACCATATATTGAGAGGTTTTCTTTTATAGGTTCTCAAGGGTGACGTGCCCGTAAAGATCAAATTTGACAAGTGATGAGGAATATGCGAGGGCGGCATTAGAAATTAATATGAGTGCAAAAAATGGATGTAAAGCATTTTTTTATATAAAAAATCTATTTTTAAATGAATATAATATTTTGTAAAAAAATATATAATGGTTATAATGAATTATATATATTTTTAAGGATCAATATTATTTAAAAAGAATACAATGTCATAGATAAAAATATAATATGAAAAATTCATAGAGCTAATAGTAATTTAAAAAAAAAGATATTAAATTTTTTATAGATAAAATTTTAAGGATGTGTTCGGTGAGAATTTTATTTTCGATTTTTTATTTTTTTCTTAAAAAATTAAAACGGCAAATTTATTTTTATTTTTATAAAAATTTAAAAAGTGATTTTCACAACAAAAATAAAAAATAAAAATTTTCAAAATGTGATTTGTATGTTTTGTTTTTATCAACAATTTAAATACTTTATCCTTATTATCACCACTGTTACCACCACCACACTGCTGCTGCTATCACCACCACCACCAAATTGCCGCTACCACCACACCGTTGCCACCACCATTGATAATGGTGATTTATATAGTGTTTTTAGTATGTTTTTAGGTGTTTAATTGAGTTAATTTTGTGTCAATTAGGTTGAATTTGAGTTTAATTGGTTAAATTTATGTTTTTGGAGTTAATTGTAAATTTTGATATTTTTCAGGGTTATTTTGCAAGAAAAAATGACTTAATTGTAAAAAGGCAAGAAGATTTGGGTTAAAACTATGAATTTGAAAAATTCATGTTAATTAGTGATCGTGAGGTCCAGAAGTTCGATGCATGGCCACGTGAAAAGCAATGAGGAAAACATACATAGCCACGTGAAAAAGAAATAAAGAAGAGCATTTGATGAACACGTGACCACGTGTGAGGAACAAGGGGAATTCGCGTGCCCACGTGAGAGATTGAACAAAGCAACACGTGACCACGTGTGGATTAACAAAGAAACACCAATGGCCATGCATAAGCTTTCCTATTCAATGAAGGATTTTCCGATTTTTCCTATTCAAGTAGAATTTGCTTCCTATTTTATTTCTGGAGTTTGAGAATGATTCTACCACCAATTTTGCCTATAAATAGAAGACTCAAACACCAAAGAAGATCATCAATTAGAGAATCAATTAGTAGGAATCAATTAGAAGAATTCTTTAGTTTTAGTTTTACTTTGTTTTTCTAGTTTTTCTATTTTTATTTTTCCTTTCGATTTTGTTTAAGTTTTTCAACTTTGTTTTAGTTTTTAAATATGTTTAGTAAGTAGTTTTTCTTCTTTTTCTAACGGATTCTTGAAAACTTATATTTTCATTGTTATGACTTTATTTTGAATTTAATTTCAATATCGGTTGATTATTTCTTGGTTTTAAGCATATTCTTATCTTTGATTGTGTTAAGATTAATTGTTGGTTTGTTGAATAAATAACTAAAAATTGGTTTTGACATAGTTAATGATTTGCATGTTCTTGGATTAACTCTTTAATATTTATGCATGATTATTATCCGAAATATGAGATAATTATGTGTTAATTTTATTGATTAATACTAAGAGAGGAAGAACTAAGAATAAATGGGAGTTGAATTACTTAAGAAAGGCTTCAATGAATATTTAGGAAGTTAAAAATAGATTTTCATGCTAAGTATTAGATTTGTCTATGAGTTTAATACTAAGAATGATATACTTGAATAAAGATATCTTGCTTTATCAGTAGTTTTTTCATAATCACTGGTGTTTATATTGAATTTAAGTCATTACAATGAAAGTTAAGGTGGATAGTTTCTTTAGCAAGAGAATTTTAGTTATTGTTTTGTTTTTAATTCATGTTAATTTAATTTTAGCTTTTGTTTTGTTTCATTGTTTATTTTGTTTAATTTTTGCTTTTAAATCAAAAACATTTGGGAAACAATCTCGGATTAATTTAATTCATACATAGATATTATTCTTAGCAATCCATGTTCCCTTAAGTACGATATTTTGGGGTCTTAAAATATATTTTCCTGTATTACTAGCCGATCTAGTACACTTGCTAAATACCGGTCAACCACCACCACCACACTGCCGCTCCCACCACCACACTGCCACTGCCACTGCCGTTGCCACCACCATCACCATACCACCACTACCATTGCCACCATTGTCACCACCATCGTCACCAACTGCTACTGCCACCACCACCACACTGAAGCCACTAACACCACAATCACTATCGTTATAGTCGCTGCCATCACCGCTATCGCCACCAATATTACTACCGTCTCCATCACCATTACTATCGTCATCACCGTTACTGCCGCCAGACTACCAGTACTGCCACCACCACACCATTGCCGCTACCACCACCACACTGCTACTACTGTTGCTGCCACTACTACCACCACCTTTACCACCGCTGCCACCACTACCACCACCATACCACCACTTCTGCCACCATCGCCTCCGTTGCCGTTACCACCAAAATAATTATCATAATATACATGAATAATTAAAAAATATATATGAATAATTAAAAAGTATGATATAGTTTTTAAATATATAAAACAGTTTTTTTAAAAAATAGATAATAAAAATTGAAAATAGTTTCTAAACTTTAAAAAATAAAAAACTAAAATCCTACAACTTTATTGAATGCACCCTGAGTTTATTAGATTTTGAGAGGTGGTGACCTCTTTAAGCCACCGTAAATCTTTGCCACCGAAATGTGGCATATGGAGTGTTAAGGGAGGAGTGGTCTGAATGGAGTAAGGTCCACAAAATTTGAGTCCCAACCATTGACTGCAAAGAGAGTTATGCATGGATTTTCTTACTTTGATTTTTGTGTATAATTGAGCTTTCAAGCTCATTTGATAAGGTATTATTAAGAAAGTCTTAATTTATTAGCATTAGTGATAACATCCTTCTATAATATAATTGGGTCCTCAAGTCAAAAAGTCTGATTTGCATGCAAGCTCACAATTAGGCATCAAAATCAATCTGATCTGTCACATCAGCCCGAAATTATGGTCTTCAAGCTTATAATTGGGCACCGAAATCAATCCGATTCGATTGATGTGATAGATTGTCACATTAGTCTAAAATTATGGCCTCCACATCTTCTTCTGGTGCTTTCTACCTAACCAGTATGATTATTACAGTGCAATCACATCATTACCTTAGATTATTATTTTAAGTACTCAAAAACCTAATAACCTATCACCATCAGATTGCTATAAATAGAGAAATTATGGAAGGCTTTCGGTAACATTTTTCTCTCTAAAAAAATCTCCTTTGTTTATCCTTCCCTCTAAAAATATTCACTAACTTAACCATCGAAGTGCTTATCCCGATTTGACTAAGTGCTCATTTACTTGTAGGTCTTAAAAGACTTAGTTCGATTAGGCTTTCCCTCTCTAATTTCATTTCTGATATTTTCAAAAATATCATTTGGCATTTTTCTTGAGAGTGGTGGGAAGTTCACAAGGGCAACTAAGCCATAAAGGAATTAGAAAGAGAAAGTTGGGAAAGGGATATTAGGCGACACACAAATACACCATTATGAATTAGAGAACCAACTGACCTAAAATCTAGCACCAAGTCTTGGATACATAAGGATGAAAAAAGAAGCAAAAGAACAATGAAGGTGGCACAAGAGAGTATAAATCATTCTTTCAGGAACAATGCAGACATTGCTCCCAAACAGTCTCCTTCATCCCACATCAACCTAGGAGAAAACATGGGCTATATGTGTACCCCAAAAAGAAGCCTGATGAAAAAAAAAGGTAAACTCAACGATTTTATTTCAGAAAAAAATGAAAGATTGTTCTTGCAACAAATGCAAAATTTTGGTTTAGGCCATCCCAAAAAGCCAATGTTCGATGGCAACATGGTTTCTCCATTTACTCGGGAAATTCATAAAGCTAAACTTTTAAACAGATTTAAGGAGATTAAAATTACCAGATATACAGGTAAATCTAATCCGAAATGCCATATTTCAGAATATTTAATGCAAATACAAATGTATTCTTTTGATGTCTGAATTTTTTATCGAGTGTTTCCTACAACATTAATAGGGGATGCTTTGGATTGCATCCATGATCTTTCCCAGAAATCAATTCAATATTTTAGGCAGGTTTATGATCTGTTCACAATCATATTCATTATGCAGATCAAAACTCCTAAAATTTTTAATAATCTGTGTAATTTAGTGCAGGGACTAAATGAGACTCTAAGAAGTTATATTGATAAATTCCAGAGCTTGGCCTCTGAAATAAGGAATCTACACCCTAAAGTAGTACAAACACCTTGGCTTGTAGCATAACTATGACGTCTTTATCCTATAACCTAGCTATATCACTTTATCTTTTATCTTTAAACATGTTTTACTATGCTATTATACCATTAACTATACTTTACAAATACCTTATAAGAAAACTTAAACCATAACATATGAACTTTAAGAATAATACTTTACTTACTTATGAGTCTCTTTAACATTACAATATGTCCTTTTTTGATCATATATATTATACAAAATTCAGCATAAATTAAAATCAAAATGAGAACTATATACTTTTAGTCTTTCTCTTGCATTAGCCATCCCACTACAGATATCAACCCTGAGAAGAAATCCTATCTGACAACCTACACGTATAATAGCTTAGCGTGGAAAAAATAAAAATATGTACGTATAGACATATCTTTAAGTATATAAACCAATTATCTAAAATAATAGCAAAATGATCCTAATGTTTTCCAATTACTGATAAAATCCATATTCTTGTCTAACAACTTTGAATTACTAAATATTCTTCACTTGAAAATCATAGAACTATAAGTTAATAAACTGAGTTTTTATGCATTATTAATATTAAATAATTTCCATATCTTAAGATGTGTATTAACAATCCTAACTAATTATTATTCTTATATTGCCATTTCATTCTTTCATTGGTTACCAATTGGGTTTCTAAAGCATTAGATCATTAATATATTTCTATCTCAAATTACAAATCATATTAAGTTCACCGGTTATAAATTCACAATTCAATCATGTTTACATATAGGATGTTACACCCAACATTTCTCAATATAAAGCAAGAAATGAGTAACTATAAGGAAAATATATAAGCCAAAGTAATTATTAAAAGACATTACTATACACAAATACAAATACATATATCTTATATTCTAGGAATTAATTCCATCCATGGAAGTTTTTCTATTATAACGTTATGGTCACTATACTATGATTTGTAATGAAAAATCACTCAACTTTTATTTTGTAATAGAAAAATCACAAAAGCTGAAAAATTAAAAATCCAACCACCAAAAAATCAAAAATATAAAAATAAATATACATTTTACGTATCAAATATCCAACAAATGTTGATGCTATCAACGATTTTAGGGTTATAAGATAGTGTACTTGCTACTGAAAATGATTTCGGTTGCTGAATTTTTTATTTTCCAGCCTTTGTGATTTTTCTATTATAAAAAAAGTTGAATAATTTTTTCGTTACAAATCGTAATATAGTAACCATAACGTTATAGTCACCAAACTTAAGTGACTACAGATGAAATTAACCCCGTATTACTGGATATAAGAAACTCTTTGAATTAACATAATAGTTTCACAATTTTCACATACAAAGAGACACACAAGTCATTTGTCAATCTCATGCAAATAGCATGTGTATAGGGAGAAATTATATACATCAATATACTTATAATACTAAGACAACAATAGTGTACTAATCCATATGCATAACTTATTATTTAGTATGCACATATGATACTAAAATGCCATGTATATATATAAATATAATATAGGTACCTATTTGTATCATGTTATCCATATGCAATATAGAGATATCATAAAAAATTAATATGAAAATCAATTTATCAATTATCATGCTTAATTATCTTTTAATTCTATATGAAGTTTTTCTTTACTTTGCATTAAGCTTTTACTTTTCTAAAAAAGTGGATAACGGATGGTACATATGGTACCCGGAGGTATGAGTCATATTGATACCCAAAGGTAACAATCATATAAACCCAAATGGGGTTGAACAATACTATTAACTGGTCGAGTGGATCCAACCAGGGTCAGCTAATAATCTAAACGGGGTTGTTTATGATCTAAACGGGACCATTTATATACTATCGCAGCTACAAATTACCCTCAAAGTATGCTTATCTATCTGCAACCTAAACATAGATGCAGGCTAAATAACTTCTTACATTATATTTTTGCATTGTACTCTTTCTAATCATATATATACTAATGTATAATTAATAGTAGAGTATCATGTAATACTTGTTCATGCAAGAACTTTCTATGAGTATGATAACATATATTTACTGAAGTATAAGCATTTGGTACTTCGAGTCCTTATAAAGGCATGCAAATATATTTATCATCATCATATATATAAAGGTGTCACTTATCACCATACCATCTAGAGTTTCTTTATTCAAATGTTATATACATATATATCTACTTTACATTTTACTTTCAAGACATACAATATGATTTTAGAACTTTTATATAACATGCTTATACTATTCATGTATAAATATGATATCCTAAGCATGCTGGAGTCTGAATTATGAACATTTAAATAAAGATGTATAACTCATCTTACATATATAAATATAATTCTTATCAGCATGTTATCTTATTTTTACATAATATGAATATACATGTTTATATCTCACTCTTCTATTAAGCATATACTGTAATTTAGAAATATAGATTAGTTATACATATAATTTCATGCTTGTATAATTCACTATTATAATAGTATGATATAAAGATGAGAACTTTAATTATATGAAATTAATCTTATGAATACTATTATTCCTTAAACACATACATCTACGTAACACATAGTGTACAAATCATATGTGACTTTGTATTTAAGATATATCATTATATGTCCAAGCTAAATTAGCATATTAGGCATGTATTTTCAAAATAGCCTAATCAATAGAGTTGCCAAATATAAATGATACTCCCTTTACAAAGCTTTAAATTCAATCAATGCTCATACTATATTCATTCCTATATATGTTTATCTAAACATATAATTAGATACACGTATTATCTCATATAGCTTGTAACACCCTTTAATAACTAGTTTGATACTATCTTCAATCTAACATATAACAAACTCAGAGATAGATTTAAAATTTGATTTCTTCATATGAAATTTAGATATGGAGTCTAGTTTCTATTCCAATTGGAATTAATCGATTTGCTGCTCTAAAACTCAAATTATAAACAAAATATTCCTATTTGGGCAAACTAACTCAAAGATAGATTTTTGATACCACTTTGAAAATTTGCAGAATAAAAATGGGTACAGAATTATACTAACATTTCTTCATAAAAATTATACTTTTTTATGTTTATTTTATCCAAAATTTTTTTTATAACATGTTGACCTCTCTATCATGAATTATGTCGAAAATACTGCCATATTCTCACTATAACTGGATAACAGCTCACATTTTACTTAACTTTAAATTAAACATAATTAGAGGTAGAATCAAACTCAGGTTTCTTCAAAAATATTATAGGTACATATCTTATGTGTAATTACCAACTAGAAACACCTAATATAGAGTTGTATAACTCAAAATATGCTCAAAATATAGAAATTGGTTCCTAGTGAACCAACACAGATTTCTACTTCTATAATGTTCATCAAATAAACACATGCAAGGCATAAATCTTCTAGATCTCATCTTTATAACCATATTACCAACTCACAATACATCCATTACAAATTTTAATCCACATTTTCACCTACAATAATCACATGCAAAATGAATAAAATTCCATAACCTTTCATGCAACATCAAATCTTTCATCAAATCCTTTTTTTTTTCTTGACTTAATCTTTTTCCACTTTCCTTACTATGGCATTCCTTGAAGATCCCTCATCACAATCCTCACATGCTTACTTTTAGTAGCTCAAGAGTATTCCAAATAGTAATAAGATCAAATTCATCAAGAAAAAGAGATTGATGGATTTTTCAAGAGAGAGTGTGTGTGATGGATGAAGATCTTTGAGAAAAGGATGGTTTCATCCATTCTATTTTTGCCTTTGTCATCCCCCTCATCTCAAAAACTAGCACATAAATTTCTCTTTCCTTCATGCATATTCTCTTAATAAAATAAGATGATAAAATTTCATTAAAGTCCCTCATCTAATTGCATGTTAAAAATCTATCCCTCTTTGTTTCTTTCTTTCAATATTAACCACATTCTTACTTTCTTTCCTTTACTTACACCCCAACATCCTTTCTTTTATTGTAATTAACCTAATAAATACACTCATATCTCACTTGACCACTTAACTATATTTTTATTACAATTATACATATGGTAAAATAACTATTTTACCTACTATCACTTAAAATGATATTTATCAATATCTTAACCTATAATACTTTAATTAATTAATTTTAATTAGATCTAAATATCATATTAATTCCCACGAATCCTCTTAGGACCAATGTTGGGTCCTTAAAATAACAAGTACCTAATTTTTTAAATCCATTTTGACATGGCCTCCGATAGATTTTATAGATCTGACTAAAAGGCTAACCAATATATATAATTGGATGATGCTCTATGAGCTAGAGGATGCATAGCCTTACAGGTAGGAAGATATCAAAATAAGGAACTATAAAGGAGCCAACATCTCGAAAAACCAAAGGAAGAGGAAAAAGAATGAGCATGGTAGGTCTAATCATCATGTAAGTAATCCAACCAAAACCTACACTCTACTCAACTTATCTCCCATAAAGGTCTGATGTAGATAAAGGAGAAATGCAAAAAGGTGAATTAGCCCAAAAATCTTTTTGATTGGTCATACACCCAACGAGATAAAAAATATATTGCAAATTCCACAAAGACGTAGGTTACACCACTGATGAATGTAAATCATTAAAGGAAGAAATGGAAAGATTGACTCAAAAGGGTCCCTAAAAAGATTTGTGAGGTCCTCATCGTAAGAAATGTGTAAAGCACCAATCAACAATAAAGGCATATTGGATTAAAAAAAAGATGATGAAAGGTACAAGCCCGGAGATGTTGATCAACAAAGATAGAGACTCGATGTAATTAGTATGTTCACCGAAGGTTTATCCTATGGAGAGGATTTTATGTAAAAAAAATGAAAACATGTGTACGTCTTTGGCAAATTTGAGAAGTTACCATCGATCACTATTTGTCCTGAAGAAAGGCTGATCTAAAATTTCCCTATGAGCACTGGTAGTACAAGTGGTAATCAATAAATTTTTTTGTAAAAAAATCCTAATAGAAAAAGTAGTATAGTGAATATCCTCACCATAGAAGTTTACAGAAGAATGAATATACCAATGGGAGAATTGAAACAAATCACCACCCCACTGATCGGGTTTGGTAACGCCACTATCCCAGTAGTCGAATCCATAGAATTTTTTATGAAAATAGGAGATAAAGCAGTGACTCAGACCTGTAAAGCCCTATTCATGGTCATTAATGTGAATTTTGCATACAATGCAATCTTTAGAAGACCATTATTATTTCAAATAATAGCTATCACCAGCATACGATACGTGGTGATGAAAATTCCTACTAAAAAGGGTAGCAATTTTAAAAGGAAATAAAAAAAGCCTCAAGCGAGGCTTATATAGCCATGGTGAAATAGGTGAAACAATCGTACATAGTACAACCTGGCCTGGAGAAGAATGAAGAAGACGACCGACTGAGGATGAATCCAAAAAAGTTCAAATAGGCTCAAGTATGTCAAAAGAGGTAGAGGAATAGATAATGCAAGTGTTAATGATCAATCAATTCTCATTTGCTTAAAAAGCAAAAGATATTCAAGGTATAGACCCAAAGGTGATCACCCATAAGTTGAACGTGGATCCCAACCATCCATTGGTCAAATGAAAGCTAAAAAGGCACGTACCCAATCATAAGAAAATTATTTTTGAGAAAATAGATAGATTGTTGAAAGTTGAAACCATTAGAGAAGTTGATTACGTTTATTGGCTCGCTAATTTCGTCTTGGTAAAAAAGAAAATTGGCAAATTGAGAATGTATGTGGATTTAACATATCTTAGTAAAAGCTTGCCTAAAGGATTGTTACCTGCTTCTAAGCATCGACCAATTAGTAGTTGTTATAGCATGTTATTCTATCTACTCTTTGCTTGACACTTATGCGGGGTATCATCAGATCATGATTTGGCTACATGATTAGGAAAAAATGAGCTTCATTACTAATGATGGCACCTTCTACTAAAAGGTCATGTCATTCGGGCTAAAGAATGCAGGCATAACATATCAATGTCTAATAAATAAAATCTTTAAAGCATAGATCAGGAAGAATTTGGAGGTATACGTTGATGACATGATTGTGAAAAGGAAAAATATGGTGAAACATCTTGTTGATTTGATAAAGGTATTTGACACACTTAATCTATTCAAGATGAATTAAATCCGAAAAAGTTTATGTTTAGAATTCCTTCAGAAAAGTTTCTAGGGTTCATGGTCTTTGAAAAAGGCATAGAGTCTAACCCCAAAAAATAAGGCTATAATCGACATGTGACCTCCAGCCAACATATAAGATGTTCAAAGGTTAAATGGGAGAATCACAACACATGGCAGATTCATTTTGTCATCAATTAAACAATACACCCCTTTCTTCAAAAAAACTTAGAAAAAATGATCGTTTTGCTTGGGGAGAAGACTACCAAAATGCCTTTAAAAAATTGAAGGAATTCTTGAGCAACCCACCATTGCTCAATCGACCAATTACAGGTAAAAATTTTTATTTATATTTATCCACCTCTGGAAAAGCAGTGGTTGCCATCCTGATCAGGGAAGAAGAAATCCAATAACTTCCTATATATATGTTATGTTAACTAGGTATTGAGAGGTTTAGAATTGAAGAAAAACCCAATTGAACAATTGATCATCACACTCAGGATGTGTACTCGAAAGCTGAGACGGTATTTTGAGGCTCACACTATTATATTTTGATCCGACCGGCCCCTTCAAAAAATTTTCAAATGCCAAATTTGGAAGGAAAAATAGTAGGATGGGCCATCAAACTGTTATCTTTTGACATATGATACAAGTTTAGGAACGCTATCAAAGCACAGGCTTTAGCTGATTTCATTACGTAATTCACTGAAGAATGCAAAAGCGAAAGATGGAAGAAAGCTTTTGAGAACTAATTATAGATGGAGCTTTCGATAGCAAAGGAGAAGGTATTGGTATAGTCATCAAGGGCCCCTTAGGCATATTTATCAGGTATGCAATCAAATTAAGCTTTAACTCCTCTAACCATGTTACAGAATATAAAGCATTGCTCCAGGGACTAAGGTTGGTCAAGTCTGTCTGATAGAAAGCCTTAATGTTAAAAGTGATTCGTAGTTAATAACGAGTTAAGTTTTGGGCAATTTTGAAACAAAAGAGTAAAATATGAAGAAATACATGACAAAATTCCTTCACCCTTAAATAACTTGAAGAAGATGGAACTACTTAGAACATTGAAAAAGTCCCAATAGAAGAAATGACATAGCCTCACTCTAAAACCTTCCTTTTTTTCCTAACTAAAAAAATATCATTTTGAATCCTTTAAAAGAAGTAGGAGAGTGAACAACTTCTCTAGTGCCTACTTGAGAATTGATACTCATTTCCAACATCATGACTAGAAATGTAGAAGAAATGAATGAACAGTCCCAAGGAAGGAACTTTTTATACTCTCTCACATATAATTTTAAAACAGGTAATGAACCTCCATCCATTTAGTTTTAGTTGATTAAGAGTAACCTCATATTCATTGAGAATACTGACATTTAAAAGAGGTAGGGGAAATCACATTTCAAACTACCTTCATGATATATGAACCATTTATTATAATTCTCTCCGAACGGACCATAAAAAACAAACATAGATACAGGGAAAACTAGAGTCAGCACTCTATTAAAAAATTTATAACTTATCCTAAGGTCATTCAATATGGCAGTAGTAACCTTAGTATGTTTGACTATAGGTTCTTTTCCTCAATACTGTTCAAGGAACCCTATATCCAAAATGTTCCCACTCCCACTCGTAACGCTACTACTAGAAGCCATTCTAAGAGATACAATTTCAAAAAAAGAATCCCTAATTTGCTCCCAGAAAGAAAACTCTAGAATGATATTAAAAATGTTTAACTTCGATGATGATGAAGATGCTGAAGATGTTGACTCTGAAGATAAAGGAGAAGAAACAAAATTAAAGGAACTCATACAAGTAAAAAAACCGTACTTGATGAAATTGACCAAGAACTTGGAAAGAAAATTTTGAAAATGTGAAGAACTTTGGAGCCCCAAAATTTGAATGAAAAAGAAAAGAAGAAAGCCTGAGAAATTCGCAAAAATATGAAAGGAAAAAAACAGCTCCTATTTATAGGGAAAGGGTGGCTCATCTAGTACGCTCGATGTGCCTAATGAAAAGATGATAAATGGCCCAAGTTCGTAAGAGCTATTAATGGCATGATAAATGAAGTGTTTTCTGCAACACTTAACAACCATCTAGGCGAAGGGTTCCATTTAGAATTTGAAATTCAAATTTCAAAGGAACCTTATCCTTTTGACTATCAAAATGCATGGTTTCGAAAATATCACTTTGTAAAATTCCAATTGGATTGATTCATAGTGGGAGAAAAGATAACATGTTTCTATAATTGGGTCCTCAAGTCTAAAAGCCCAATTCGCATGCAAGTCCATAAGTGGGCATTGAAGTTAATCCAATTAGACTTATATGATAGATTGTCACATCAGTTCAAAAGTATGGCCAATTGGACTGATGTTATAGATTGTCACATCAGTTCAAAAGTATGGCCTCTACATCTTTATTTAGTGTTGCTTACCTAAGCAGTATTGTAACAGCCCAAAATTGTAATTTTCGTCAATAATATTTATGGATCGTGAACAGTGATATCGGAGTAATTGTAAAGGCTTAATAGTTGATGATTTAGGAGAAAAGTAGTTTGGGTGTGATTATATTAAGAATATAGCACCGAAATTATTCGAAAGCATAAGGTTAAATATGCGCGCGCCAAATAAGTGTAATGATGGATGACCTTCCGAAAAGTTTTTGGGATGAAAATATTTCAAGTGATCATTGAAAAGTATTAGTTGCTACTAGTCTAAGGTTGAAATTTGGAATCAAAATGAGGTCAATTGAGTCTCCAAAAGCTAAAAATAAGGAAATTTCACAATTTCGGTTCTAATAGTGCCTGGATTAACTAAAGATTTGATAAAAATTTTAAAAATAGCAAATGATCTCTAAAAATCATAAAAAATTTTAGATCTACATTAAATGATATGTATAATATTTTGGTGTAAAAAAATAAATTTTACGGTAACATTAAAAGTGGTTGAATTGGACCAATTTAAGTGAACTAGACTGGAAATGAACATCAATTGAGCTAAAAATTTTTATGAAGGCTTAATTTAATATCATAAGAATTATGCAATTAAGTTTCAGTGAATTTGAATTTGGAAAGAGAGAGAAATAATTTAGAGTGCATTAAATGGACTTAAAATCAAATTGAGCTTAAATTAAGTCCAACCACTTTGGTTGGACCAGCCCATTAAACTAGGATATATAAAGCCAAAAATATCAAAAAATTTTAGAAAACTATGAGATTTATGTCTTCTTCCTCTATTATTTTGAAATCAAATTCTTCTCCCTTTGTAAACCTATCATTTTTTTCATCTCTTTTCCAATCTTTCTCCCAAATTCAAGCCTCCTAAGTGAAGTTTATCTCCCTTAATGGATGGTAGCAGCCTCTAATCTTCTATAGAGGTGAAAGAAATTAAATTAAATTAAAGGAAGAAGTTTATGTGTCAAAATTAAGGTAAGTGATTTTGAAGGTTTTAATTTAGTTTAACGGTTCTAATAGGTAAATTAGAATGCATAGATTATGTATATGTGGTATGAAAAATAATATAGGTATGAAAAATAAACGTTATGGTCGAATACATGTTTATAGATGCTGAAGGCATAATTTGAAAATTATGACATAATAAGTATATATATTAATGTTAATTGATATGGTAGGAAGATGTATTGATAAAATGAAAGACAAGAATAAGTTTAAATGTGAAATTTATATTATGATTGATTAGCACTTAAAGAGAAATAATGATAAAAATTGAAATGTTATGAAAGAAATGGAAAGTGGCAAGAGTGGAATGAAAAAGGGTACAATTGAAGGAAAATAAAATTTTAGGAGTAAATTGGTAATTTTTACCAAGTAATAGATTTAAGTGACAAATACAAGGAAATAAATGATTAAATGTTAAAATATGTAAATTACTGAAATAATAGGGACCAAAATGTAAATTAGTATAAAATGAATAATTAAGGGACTAAAAGGTAATTTCAGAGGTAAATGATGTAATAAGTGTAAAAAGATAGTTAAATAGTGGTTGATGTATGTTAAATGTAAGTGAAGGGTTAAATTTTAATAAATGAAAGTTTAAAGACTAAATAGTAATTCTATTAATGAATATTAAGTAATTAGTGTTAAGTAAGTGTATGATGTCAAAAATGGACTTAATTGAATGAAAATAAAAGTTAAAAAGATAGTTTAGTTACTCTCAGTAAATGATGGACTTAAGTAGTGATTATAGAAAGATAATTGAATGTTAAAGTGGAATTGTATTAAATGCATGCTTAAGTGAATATAAGCTTAGAAAAGTGGTTAAGGGCCTTTACAATGACATTTAAAATGCTTAATTGAAATTAAAAGAATAGGTAAGATGTGAAACTCACTTTGGCCGAATGGACCCTTAGTATATACTAGGGTATAATTTGTGTGTATATGATGTGTAATGACATAGAATGAATTTAGACATAAAAAGAAGTGCCCATGAATTTATTTAGAATTTATAGAATACATATAAATGTTTTAAAGTGTGAAATGACATTGTATTCAAAGTGAAAATGGTGAATTATGATGAGATAATTCATAAAGTGTGCAAAAATAATGAATTATGATGAGATAATTCATAAAATGTGCAAAAATGATCAATTATGATGAGATAATCCATAAAATGTGCAAAAGTGATGAACATGTCAAATAATTAGTGTATTGAATTGTAAATGCAAGTGAAAGTGTTAAAATTTGAAAAGTGAATTTAAGAAAAGTAAGTAATTTTGCCCTTAGTAGTGGTCTGGCAATTTAAATCTAGTTTAGAATATGTTTGGCTAGTCATGGTGACTTGCTTTACTGTGGTAGATTGCCTCTAATAGTTCAGTGAAGTGTTAAGTGTTCAGTAAAAGTGTTTAAGTGATCCTTCAGGATCATTTCTTAGTGCAGTGTTATGGATATATGGGGTCTATACCTGTATATCCAATTTGAAAATTTTTATCGGGATTATACTAGGGGCATAATGGTAAAAATAACTTAAAAGTGCAAAAGAGTGAAGCGAAAATGAGAATTAGAGTGAAAAGGACTTATATGAAAAAAAATGAAAAGTTTAGGATTGCAATGGTAATTTACCTAAATAATAAGTTTAATGGATAAAAATGATAAAGAAATGAATGAATGGGTTAAAAATGAACTTTTGTAGTTCAATAGAGATCAGTATGTAATTTGCCCTAAAAATAATATATTTGAGATTAAATGATAGATTGTATGTCAAATAAGAAATTAAGTGTGAAAATAAAGTTAAGTAGTGGTATTAGTATAAATAAATGATAAAAGAGAGCACCATCGTAATTTAGTGAAAGTGCAATGACCAAATTGTAATTTAATTTAGCAAATGAAATGTTAATTGAAGAACGAAATTGTGAATGAACCCTATATTATGGTAAGATAGGGATATAAAGTGTAATTCTTACACTTAGTAAAAGAGAGGAAAATTTAAGCCTTAAGGATAAGTGTGATAAAAATAAGAAGATTCTTTTAAAATGAGCAACTGAATAAATTTCTAAGTGACTGAATAAATGAATGCATGTCTGAATGACTAAATGATTGTGTAATGAGTAAAAGTACGAAGGTTAATTCCCAAGTGAAAACAAAATGGGAGTGAGCTTATTTGTAAATAATGAAAAGAATTGATATCAAAGTGTAAAGTGGCGAGAAAATAACATGTTAAGGATCAAAATTACAATTTGCATAATGAATAGTAAATGAAGTACATAAATGAGTTCAATTAGTGATATTAAATTAATTAATTATAATTGAAGATCAATATTGTAAATCAATGAAAGTTAAGTATAAAAATGGCAACTACACTAAATGATGAGTTTAAAGAACAAAAATGATAAAATGGGAAAATTGTATTATAGTGAATGACTGAAACAGTTTTTCATGTTTAATGCATTTGTACATGAACGTAGAAGACACATCAGAATGGTGAATGAATAGTTAATGTTTAAGTAATGCTCATGGAAGCATGTGTGTGTGTATGTATGTATGTATGCATGCATGTATATAAATTATTATGGAAAGTTTGGGATATGTATCTACCGCTGAGCCTTTCGATGCTCAGCACATAGTATGTTGGCTGCACGCAGGTTATAAAAATAGAAAGATGAGTGGCCGATGTTGCAAGGATGATCAAGAACAAAGTGGAGTGTAAGAATGATAGTAGGCATGACATATATATATATATATATTGGAGGTATAGAGTGTGAATTGTACTCATGTAATATTTAATTATAATTATGTCTGCCTTATGGGTATGTTGTATGATATGATTGTTATCTATGATTTTTAAAAAAATTAATAGATTATTTATTGTAATCGTCATTCTGTCATGACACCTGATCACTGTGCGTATGGTACAGTGGTATAAGGGTGTTACAAGTATGGTTGCTACAGTGCAGTCATATCACTACCTTATGTTACTATTATGGGCACTTAAAAGCCTAATAACCTATCGCCATCAAAATGCTGTAAATAGAGAAATTGTGGAAGGCTCCAGGTAATGTTTTTGTCTTTTTTTTTTAAAAAAAAAGTCTCCTTTGCTTATCCTTCTCTCTAAAGACATTCACTAACTTAACCATCAGAGTATTTATCCTGGTTCGATCAGACACTCTTTTTCTTGTAGATCTCAAAAGACTTAGTCCGATCAGATTTTCCCTCTCTAATTTCATTTTTGATATTTTCGGAAATATCAATTAGAATTCTTTTTAACTAAATAAATTCATGTTAAAGAGTGCATATGTTGCCGCCTAATCATGAAATTATTATTCCAAAAGGATAAATAATTGGCAGAAAAAAATCATTTATTGGGCATAAAAAATATTCATTATGTAATAAAATGCAAAATCACAACTTATTATTTTTACATAGATGCATGTCAATAATCCAACACATTTGAAAAATTTGATACATAATGTTGACAAAACTGGACATTTATGGAGTGATTCAATATTGTAGAATAAGTAGCTCTAATAACATATGAAAAAAGGGTTGATAATTGTCCAAACTATTATAGAAGCATTATATTTTTAAAGTATTATATTTTTATAATTAGTTGATATGAAATATTTAATACATTTTTCTCATTTTCAGAATCGAACATATTCAAAATACTTGAAGTGTAAAATTTGTAGGACTAAATATCTATTTGTGGACAAACATTAAAGATCCTAAAAATTATATTTTGTGATATGAGTATTTTTATACCAATATAAGAAATATTATATTTTTATAATTAGTCAATTTGAAACACTTAACACATACAAATCTTAAATTTTTAGTGATAAATTATTCATCTTAAAATGCAATTTTTAATTAAATTAGCATACAAATGGAGTTTAGAGATGCTATAATTAAAATAGAAAAATACTTATCTAGACCCGGTTCATGTCCCTATATATGGACAAACAATTAAAATATGACACGTCAATTAAAAATGCCAGGTCAAGTTTTTCAATTTTTATCTTAAAATTAATATGATATTAACAAAAAAATTAAAAAAAAAACTACTGATGAGAGTTAAAAGTTTTAATCCTAACTTCTCCTCAATCTGCCTTTGATTCTCCATTAACTTAACCTAATCTTGATTTTTTTTCCACTGCTACAAATTCCTAATTTTTGATATCAATAATGCTTTTTGTTTTTTTGAGAATTGAAATAATTAAATTTCAGTATAATAAATTAAATTCAATCCATGTACCTTTCCATTCATTTATTGCAAATAGCAATAGGTTTATTGTTGTTAAGGATTGAAATAGTTAAACTACCATCCAAATTAGATTGAATCCAATCCACCTACCACTCAATTTTCCATAGCATATATATATATATATATATGTATATAAGAATGGAAAGAAAAAAATACAGTGGTGGCTAATGCCATTTTGAAGAAAGCATATGATTTTTCAGATTGAACATGAAATGGCCGAAAAGAAAGAGAAAAACAAAAAAGGAAGGGTGTGAGAGGAAGGTTGAAGAATGTGGAAATATGGATAGCCGTACAAGGTTAACAATTTTAACTGGAGTTATCGCGATTTGCTGCTATAGTCACGAAATTTACTGTGGTGTTGTTGTAGCATACAATAACTTTCGTTCATTTGCATCTTTTATATTAAAAAAAATCGATAAATGTAACTTCCTTTGCCATTTTTAGTAAAAATTAGGAGTGTGCATTGGTCGGGTTTGGAACCCGAATCCGATTAATTCGAAACCCGAATTATTATATTTATCATCATCCGATCTGACTCTACTAAGATGCCAGATCCCTATCCGATTAACCAAATAATTTTCGGATCCCGAACCGATCTATCCAAAATATCCGAAATTTAATTTTTTTTAATTGGTTAAAATGAAATTTAAAATAAAATACAATTAAACACCATAAAATATATTTTAAGAATATAACAAACCAACAATTTTAAAATTACAACAAATATATATTGCATAATAATTAAACACTAACAACAATAATAAAAATAAACATCCACAAATAACACTAACAACAATAATAAAAATAAACATCAAAAATCAAATTAAACATCCAACAATAACAAACATATTTCAAGAACGCCATAATCTTCGCGCTTGAATTTCTTCATGTTATCCTAATTTACAAAATATGAGAAATAATTAATTATAAAATTAGGAACAAATAGCAAATCAAAGAAAAAATTAAATCAAAATTATAAATATAAAAATTGAAATCAAAACAATAAAATTATTCACGTCTCAAACAAAACAATTTGATTATTAAAAATTTGATAAAAATAGGAATAGAAGTAAAAATTTGCATCATGGCAAGTTTAGTCTCATTTCTCTGCAACATTTCAACAATAAAGTTGAACTGCGTGTTCATTGGATTGATTATAGTAGTATTATGATTTGTGTATCTGTTAGACATACTAATGCTTGTCAATAGTCCAATTACCACTTAACGGAGAAAAAATGCAAGATAACCTTAATTAATACAAGTAGGGGTGAGCATTTGGTCAGTTTGGTTCGGTTTTGGATGGAACCGATTGAACCAAAAATCAAATTTCAGGAAATTTAAGAACCGAACCAAAACTGAAGTATATAGAACCGAAAACCGAATGGACCGAAATAATTTCGATCGGTTTGGTTTGGGTCTATCGGTTCTGGGTCATATTTGGGCTTTTTTTAATTGGATTTTTAACCTAAATAGGCCTATATATCCAACAAAATAAAACCAATTAAAAATACATACAACATAACTTAAAAATTACACTAAAAAATAAATATTAAAAAATTTTACAACACATAATTAAAAATACATTCAATGTCCTCTAATTAAAAAGTATTCCAACAACACATAATTAAAAAGCATTCCAACAAATTAGTACAAGTCACTAAATTGCTATTTTGTGAAAAATACAATAATTTTTATTCAAAAAGTCCAATAATAACGAAGTTGTTAAGCATACAAATAAGATAAAAATATATAAAAAAATTCCAAAAGTAAATTTATAGGTTGACTAATATAAAATAATAAGAAAACTTGTGTAATTTGTGAACTCAATTCAAGTTAATTTCTTATAGTGTTTATAGAAATAAGAAAGGGTCTAAGTCCACTCCAATTAACTAATAACAACTCATTTAATTACTTTATTTATTTATTTATTTCCAAATTTCTACCGACTAGAAAGCGAATTTCCACCACGTTCTTTGCCCTTATTATATCCTCCAACTCTGCTCCCCCAACTCACTTTATAATTTTATCAAACATTGTTTTTTATTATATAATCCTGAGCATAGAAAACATTTTTAAGGCATACCATATTTAAATTAATCCTCATTTAAAATACTGTCAAAGCAATTGCGAAAATTTATTCCATAAAAATTTCTGCATCTACAACGACCAACGTATGTTGGTTTCAAACATAATTGCTAATATATTCCATTAAAGAATAAAATAATAAATTAATTTACAACCTACTACTATTATTATTATTATTAATTCTACTACCTTAACGTTTATATAAAATTACATATAGAGATCAATTAATTATTAACGAAACAATAAAATTGAATCCAAAGCTATTAATTATTACTTCTACTACCTTAACGCTTAAAGAGTTTCCTTTGTTAAGATTTTTTTTCTTGACTATATTAAATAAATTCAAGTAATTACTTAGTGACAGTTGGACTTTTTAAATATTTGTAAATCCTATATCAAAGCTTAAGAAAAAATGATTATACAGTTGGATAATCCATCATAATTTTAAAAAATAAAAAAACGCATAATCTAAAACAATTAGATTAGTTAATCATATTTATGAATTTGCAAAAATATAGATTTTATTTTTCTTGATTTTGTTTCTTCTCGAAGCTTCATATTCAAGTCTAAGTGTCTAACTAATTCTTTTTTTATTTTGTTTTTCTTAATTATCACACATCTTTTTTTCATATAAAAAAATAATACTAATAATTAGACATGATAAGCTTCGCCACTTAACTAAATCCTGATTTAAATTGAAAAAAACTTACCTCTTTCCTCTGGGCGTGTCTACATAGATCTCTTCTTCTCCACCTTCTTTTTTTCAGACTCTTCCTTTTCAAATAAAAACGTTTCTTGTTCTACTCAGATCTGCAATCGCCCAACACTTTTCTTCCATTCTCTTCAATGGTTACCAATTTCTTCATCTGTGCTTTCCTCTCATTTTTATCTATACAACTTGCTCTTTCCGCTACTTTGCCTCAATACTCTCCAAGTCCCTCTCCTGATGTACCCGTCGACATATCATCCCCGCCTTCTCCTGCACCTATTACTTCATCTCCATTGCTGGCGCCGACTAATTCACCAATCTCTTCTCCTCTATCCCACCTCCTTCAGATCTGGCTGCTTCTCCCTTGCCGGCTCACTCTCTTGAGAACTCCCCAGTTCTGTCGCCATCACCAACTTCTGCTCCGTCCAAAACGGGTGATGTTATTAATATCAGTGACAAATCATCAAGTTCTATGTAAGGAAGATGAGATTGATGGAGTTAGGGATTTAGAAACTCAGTGTGTATATATATACTAAGGCAAAACGGTGAGTTTTACAAACTTCGGTCGGTTTGATTCCTTCAATTTTCCAATTTTAAAAACCAAACCGAACCAATAAAATCAATTTATTTTTTCGATTTTGAACCGAACAAACCAAAAATCGATAAAATCGAACCAAACATACCAAAATTCATTCGGTTTAGTTTGGTTTTAGGTTTTGATTTGGTTTTGCTCAGCCCTAAATACAAGTGAGAAATGCAAATAAATGTTAGTCTAACATTTTTAAACACTAGTGTGCACAAAGATGGTGCAGACATTTTCAATTAATCTTGCTTCATTTGGTTCCATGTAACCCTGATTCACATCATTCTTCATCAATAAAAACAAATTAAACAATTAAAAGACAAGAAATTGATAAGAAAATTAATGGAACAACCCTAAGCAGATGCAACAATTGGCAAAAATTAACATATGATTCACAGCCATGGTAACCTATTTTTCCCCCTACTTCTCAAATTGTAAAAAGACTTAAGCTGATGGAAGATACATAACAATTACTGAAGTAGCATAAAAAAAATTACAAGCCCTGATTCCATTTCCCCTAGAAATTTGGTCGGTTTGATTTTTTTTATGGCAACATTAATTTATTTGATTCGGTCAGTTTTCAAATAGAATGCTCACTAGTAAATACAACATTTCATTGACAACATGGACACCAACCAGGGGTATCGAATGCTCCTCGGTAAATACAACATTTCATTGGCAACAAGAAGTACACCAACCAGGCAAAAAAAGAGGGCGGCAAATAAAGGAATATTTGGGGGTTATTGATTCAAGTCATGAATTCATTCATAATGTTGAATAAAATATTACAACAGGTCAAGAGAATCCCTCGTAATGAAAAACTAAACAAAAAATCTGGAACACAAATTTTAAGAAGAATTGAACGGAGAAAAAATTTTGGACAAATTCACACTACATGAAGCTACAGATACACCTGAGGTTGTTCTAAATAATGAATGGGAAAACCTTACAAGCATGTACTCCTTAGAAATGTTCATTCTTGATCTCAAAGTAAAACAACAAGCAAGCAACCAAGGAGAAACAAAAAAATTAAGCAAATTGGGAGTTCTTAAAAAAGACGACATACTTCTTACTTCTTAGTCTTGTCGAAGGGTAACTAGATGAAGGAGGTGACGAGGGTGGCGATGATCATCGATTGGCAACTGGGTGACGAAGGCGACGAGGCGGCCAGAAAATCTTAGGGCGGTGGAGACTTAAGAGAAGAAGAGGGCGATGGTGAAATTAGAAGAGGAACTGAAGAAGAAAAAATAGAATTTTTTACTTATATGGTTAATAAATCGGGTTGGTCGATCGGGTTGATTTTAGAGGGTTTCACCTGACCCGATTGGAACCCAAAATAACCATAATTTTCCTAACCGAACCGACCCTACCAACTTCATGGTTGAAGACTTCAAAAGGAGGAGAAATCAATGAATCTCCATTAATGAGCCATGAAGCTCATGACGGCAAAAGAATTGGTATCAGGACCCTAGATAGGTATGAGGGCAAGGGGGACAATGGCCTCAAATAGAGACTCTCCCTACTGTCCGAGCAGATCTTTCACCGCATCCATTGGAGATAATCTATCTTTTATGTGCACGCCTAGCCGCGGCTGCTCTAAAAGGTTGAAAGACGAGTTCACCTCCACAGTCATAAGTAGGGAGGATAAATGATTCAAACAAAAGCTCGGGCAGTTCGGCTTGACAAACCCCAAGAAAGGTATGTTTGAGGAAAACACCTGTAAAAATACTGCCTCATTTCACAGGGAAATAATAGAGTCCGAGTTGCCTCATAGACGGAGAGATATAATTATGGAAAAATACATAGGCAAAATTAATCCCACTACCCATCTGGCAAAATACTTGACTAAGGTACAGGTCTACACCTATGATGAAAGGATCACCTACATAATCTTCCCCACCACCTTCAAAGGAGATGCTCTAAATTGGTTCCATGAGTTGCCTTAGGAATCATTAATCTCCTTTAGATAGCTCAAAGAGTTGTTTACCACATGGTTCATTATGTAGACTCGAACACCCAAGTCGGTGAGCAATCTGTGCAACCTCTACCAAAGGATCGATAAAAGTCTTAGAGACTACATCGATAGGTTTCAAGCCACGATATCCGAGGTGAGAATCGTAAGTATAGAGATAACGATGACCGCCTTAGCTGAAGGCATCATCGATCACCTCTTATTCGAATCAATAACTACAAGACCGCCAATTAGCTTTTTTTTGATCTGGTGGAAAGGACTAGGCAACACATCCAGCTGGATAATGCCCTGAGGACCAACAGGGCGAGAAGGGCCAGTGTTATGGACAAATTATAGTATCCGAATGGGCAATCATTTAACAGAACTCTCATATTTGAATGGATAACAAGAAGTCCCGACAAAGCCACCACTTCAAAAGGTCAGGGTAAGCGAAAGGAGGTCGAACGGGGTAGGTCTGATCGATTTAACAGCCAATCATCCTAGATCTTCACCCCACTTAACACTAACCCTGCCCATGTATTGATGTGGATTATAAAAATACAAGAAAGTCAGCTGGCCTAAGAAATTATCCAAGCGGTCAAGAAGCAAGAGGGATCACAACAAATACCGTGAGTTTCACAAAGACATCGGTCATACAACTGACGAGTGTTACTCGCTGAAGGAGGATATCGAATGACTCATACAAAGATGATCACTTGAGAGATTTATAGGTTCGACTAGAGGGAAAAGTCCCTATAGATAGCCCAACATCAGGAGAGATAATTCTAGATCAGATGATGATGATGAGCGTAGAAATCCTAGGAATCCAAACCCATACAGACCATATGCTGGGATCATAAATATGATTATTGGAGGATCATCATATGGAGAATACCTCTTTAAAAAGAAGAAGGAATAAGGCATTTATTTTTCCCATCAAGTGGAACAGTTTGCTACGATCACCATATCCAGTGAAGTTACCCGAGACATAATGTTTCCTCACAAGGATGTTATAGTCGTTAGGGCACGGATCAACAATTTCGACGTGAAAAGGATTTTGGTGGATAATGGCAGCACCGTAAATATGCTCACACTACAGGCTTATAGAGCTATGAGACTGCCGATTGGGGAGCTAAAATAGAATGCCTCCCTTTTGATCAGGCTAGGCAATGCTACAGTCCCAATGGCAGGATCCATAGAGCTGTTTGTTGAACTTGACCAAGAGGCACTCACCCACGTATGCAAGGTAACCTTCATGGTCAATAATATGACTTTTACCTATAACGCCATTTTGGCTGGCCTTTATTCTTTCATATCGGAGAAGTCACTAGCATACGGTATATGGTGATGGAAATTCCCATAAAAGGGGGTATTGCCATCCTAAGAGGTGATCAGAAGGCATCTCGAGAGGCGTATATCACTATAATCAAACAGAAAAAAAAGAGGCAAAAAATGGATCCCGCTGAAGAGGAGAAGGCAAGAGCACTCTCAAAGGGTAAGGGTGTCCAGGTTGGGACCAACATGATCCCAGAAGTGAAGGATGAGATCATGCAGCTTTTAATGATCAACTAGGCATCTTTCATCTAGAAGCTAAAAGATATCCTTGAGATCGATCCTGAAGTGATCACCCATAAGCTTAATATGGACCCAACTTATCGATCGGTCAAGCAGAAGTTACGTAAGCATGCTTTTGATTGGAAGTAATACATATCTGAGGAGGTTGATAAGCTACGGAAGGCTGGTACAATCCGAGAGGTCGATTACCCAGAGTGATTTGCCAACATGATCTTGGTAAAAAAGAAGAATGGGAAGCTACGGATGTACGTGAACTTCACATATCTTAATAAGGCATGTTGGAAGGACAACTACCCTCTGCCATGTATAAAACAGTTAGTCGATACAATTACATGCCATGCCATCTACTCTCTTTTCGATGCGTATAATGGCTACAACCATATTTTGATGTAGGTTTTGGATCAAGAAAAGACAAGTTTTATTATAGATGACAGAACTTTTTGTTACAATGTAATGCCATTCGATCTTAAGAATGCAAGTGACACATACCAGCATCTCATAAACAAGATTTTTAAAGATTATATCGAATGGAATGTGGAAGTTTACGTAGACGACATGATTGTCAAGAGTAAAAGCTCGGAGGAACACTCTGCCAATCTGGTAAAAGTGTTTTACACACTAAGCAAGTTTTAGATGAAGCTTAACCTTGAGAAGTGTGTTTTTGGGGTTCCCTCAGGAAAATTATTGGGCTTCTTGGTTTTTTAAAGGGGGATTAAAGCTAACCCAGAGAAGTTAAAAGCTATCCTAGAAATGCAACCCCTGAGAAACATAAAAAACATTCAGAAGCTAAATAGAAGAATCACAACCCTCAAAAGATTTATTTCCTCCTCAGCCAAATGTTGCACTCCATTCTTCAAGAAGCTAAGGAAGAATGACACTTTCAACCGGGGAACGAATTGCTAATAAACTTTTGAAGAGTTAAAGAAATTCCTTATCAACCCATCATTGCTAAGCTGATCGGTCCTAGGTGAAAATCTCTATCTTTACTTGCCTACCTCTGGCGAAGCTATTGCAAAAGTCCTAGTTAGGAAATAAGGAACCTACCAGCTGCCCATGTATTACATGAGCCAGTTGCTCAGAGGGATAGAATTGAAGAAGGGCCCGATCGAGCAGCTTATCATTACCCTCATGATGTGCACGTGGAAGCTAAGGTAATATTTTGAAGTACACACCATCGTGGTTCGATCGGGTTAGCCGATAAGAAAAATTTTTCAGACTCCTTACCTAGAGAGCAAGATGGTAGGATGAGCGATCAAGCTCCAATCATGGGATGTGAGGTACGAGCCCAAAACGGCCACAAAAGCGCAGGCACTAGCAGATTTCGTGGCTAAGTTCACTGGCGAAGAGATGGACATCCAGCCCTAACGACTGATGTGGGCGATGATCATGGATGGAGCCTCGAATGATATCCGAAAAGGTGTAAAAATCGTGATAATAGGCCCTCTCAACATCATCATAAGGTATGCAATTAGACTTAATTTTAAAGTGTCTAATAATGTGGTAGAGTACGAGGCACTCCTTCAAGGCCTAAGGCTGCTCCACATCATCCGACCGTAGTTTAGTAACCATAAAGAGCAACTCTCAGCTTGTGACCAGCCAAGTTTTGGGCATCTTTGAAGCAAAGGAGACTAATATGATTTAGTACTTGAGTTAAAGCCACACTCAGAACGTTGGAAGAATCTGGATCAGAATAGCATCTCCAAAAGGTGCCAAGAGATCAAATAGTAATGGTCGATCGGCTTACCAAGATGTCCACCTTCGAGCAGAAAGTGATAGAAAAAAATATCATGGTTATATACCAAGTCTCCTCCTCCTTAGATGAACCAGAGATGATGGAAATTGAGCAAGTGGATGACACATGGATGAGCCCAATCAGACAATTCTTACAAATAGGACAATTATCTGAAGACAAAGCTGAAGCTCAAAAGGTATCACATAAATCCCTCAACTATTTTTATAATTGATGGTGACTTGTACAAAAAAGCTTTCAGACATCCTTGGCTCAAGTGTATGACGAGGAAGAAGGGAACTATATCTTGAGAGAGATCCATAAAGGCATTTGTGATGCACATGAAGCCAGCAGAGCCATGACAAAAAAGATACTCCAGACAGGATATTTCTGGCAAAGCATTTTTAAATATGCCCAGGAGAAAGCGAGAAGATGTCAACAATGCCAGATTCATGGAAGGGTAATAAGACAACCAACGACAGATCAATAGCCAATCAGGATCGCCAAGCCATTTGACCAGTAGGGCCTAGACATTATAGGGCCTTTTCCTCAAGGTAAAAGGTATATGAAATTCCTCATTGTAGTCATCAACCACTTCTCCAAATGGATCAAAGTATAACCTCTGGCAACGATCACGGCGGAAAGGGTCAAGAACTTTACCTGGAAGGGCATCATCATCTGCAGGTATGGCTTACTTAAAATTTTTATTGTAGATAATGGTAAGCAGTTCAACAACTTCTTTTTCAAAAAATTTTTCCAAGGCTTGAACATCAGCCTTAGATTCACTTCAGTCGCTCACCCACAAAGCAATAGGATGACCGAAGTCTTCAATTGGACAATCCTGGAAGGGTTGAAGAAGCAACTAGACGAAACAAAAGGCAATTGGACTGAAGAACTGCAGAGTATCTTATGGTCTTATAGAACTTTTCCAAAGGCAGGCACTCACCAAATGTTATTCTCTTTTATCTATGGCTTCGAGGTAATGATCCCAGTAGAGGTCGGCATCCCTTCCTATCGGACGATATTCTATTTCAATCGGATCAACATCCAGGAAAGATGTCAAGATTTAGACCTGATAGAAGAAAGAAGAGAAGATGCCTACGCTAAAATTGATGCTTACAAGCAAAGAGTTATCCAATATTGCAACGTGAAGGAGAAGTCAAGAACTTTCAATGTTGGTGACCTAGTGCTCAGGAAGGCATAGGGATGATCACGGGGGGGGGGGGGGGGGGTGAATTCCTGTCCTCGGTGGGGACTCGCCCAGAATGGGGCAGGAAATCCCCAAAAAATTTTCCCGTGGGGACGGAGATAGGGAAAAAGTATTCCCCGACTTAGAATTTAGGGCGGGGACAAGGATTGTGGTCCCCGCCTCCGAAATTTAATTACTAAATTTAATTATATTTATATAATTTAGTTTTAAATTATATTTAATTTTAGTTTTATCAATTGTTAAAATTTATATTAGCTTGATTTGTAATTGAATTTATATTTTTAATTATTAAATATTATATTTTCAATTATAATTAATTATTAAATATTATATTTTAGTTATAATTAATTTTTTTAAAAAAATAAAAATATTTTTTATGCGGGGATGGAAATCCTCGTAGGGATGGGGACGGGGGGAATTTTTCCCCCAAAATACTATCGGTCCTCGCCCCGCCCTTGCACGGGGCAGTAGGTAGGGAGGCACTCCTCGCCCCCGCCCCACGATCATTCCTGGGAAGGCAGACTTAAAGAAAAGAAATGCAGGAGTTGGAAAGCTGATGCCCAATTAGGAAGGACCTTACGAAATCTCTAAGGTTTTAGGCTTGAATGCATACAAGCTTAGAGCCCAAGATGGGCAGGACATCCCCAGGAGTTGGAATGTCGAGGTACTCAAGAAATGCCACATGTAATCTTATACCAAAAATTGAATTCAATAAACAGAGAAATTACTTTCTATCTCCATAAAAGGTATGTTTGGTATGACTTATCTACTAGGCTCGATGTTCACACTGAGCCCAAAATGTGAAAGTCGAATTCTATTTATTTGCAGGTTAAATTTTAATCGAAGATGGGAAAGTTGAAGGCCATTTATTTAATATTTGGTGCAACTTATTCGCTAGGCTCAACGCTTATCCTGAGCCAAAAATACGAAAGTTGAAATTTATTTATTTGCAGGCTAAGTTTATTCAAAGTAATTTATTCACTGCAGGTCGAATGGAATCAATAGTTTCTCCCAAGTTAAGTATTACATAATGATCACGAATCAGAATGCAAGTTAAAATGCTAACTCGATGTATGAAATTGTCTTCAAAATCACAAGTGAATGCGAGGCCTAAAGGTCATCCGCTATGCTTAGTATTAATATGTTCGATCGATCATGCATTCCGATCTGATCATGTGCCTAAGCTTCTAAGCCTAATTCTTAACTTATGCCAGATGAGCAAATGATCACTTCAAATTTCCCTAAAATCTTAATTGTTTCATTTTTCGTGCTTTTGACTTTTGAAGGCCTATTTGATCTCAAAATTACTTCAAATTTCAATCCCCTGAACTACTCGTGACAAATATTTTTTGATAGTCTAATAAAATATTTTTCACCTCCAGGTGTATTTTACAGCCCAAAAAAGCACTATTCACTATCAGAAAAAATATTATTCAGGGCTAATCCGACTTTGTGGCCATTACAAGAGCTACCCCTTCTATTTTGCAGAGGATTTTGAAGCAGGCCATTATCCTCCATCCGTTCGGGTTCAGTTGATTCTGGGCAATTTCATAATCCCTCAGGATTGCTATCTCAAATGCACTAAAAAGGCAGGCTCATCCATGCTTCCAAACTCCAGAGGTGACGGATGAACCATTCTTTATTCTCATGGATGAAAGGCCCCTCCATCATTGCCATGGAGTCAGGGCAAGCTAGCACGAATACTTCTGAAGGAAAGCTGTATTGAGAAGGAATCTCAACCACTTCTCTTGGACTCAGTATGGAAGAGCGAGCAATCGCCAGACGGTTCTTATATTCTTCAATAAAACTCATGTCTATTGATTGGCCGCTGTTGAAAGCCATTCTCAGTAATCCCTAAGAAAGCTGTAGGGATCTACGCTGGAAACTTTTCGACTAGGAGTCATAATGAAAATGAATGCAGGAGTATTAAAGTTGGTGAAAGAGATGAGAAATATGTGAAGTAGGAATTACTTACATGAATAATCTCATGAGAACTCTGAAAAAATTACTAGAATCTGAAAGATGAAGGCTTAGAGGAAATTCTGACAGAGTTTCGCTAAAAATTGTTGGAAGGTAAAGAAAAAATCGCTAAAAAGTTGCCTATTTACAGGCAAAAACCTCTTAAATGCACCAATTGTCTCACCACAGGATGCTTGCCACGTGTCATTGAAGCCATCATTACGATACGAAGAGCGAAGCATCATTCTCGATGCGCGTGTATGACATTAATAAGAAGACTGCTATCGGAATAGAAGCGTCTCTTTAGCTGAGCAATTTTGAATTTCAAAAATCTCGTCAACAATCACTCTTTGATCGGAACACCTCAAAGTAAAACTCATCCGATCGGATCATTTTTTGGGAGGACAAGTGATAACTATGGAAATGTCATATTTCAAGACCCAATTCGGTTGCCCCATCACACCTGACAGAGCCCAAAGCCTATTAGCAAAATAGCACCAAGAGTGAGTTACAAGCCAAGAAAGAGGTCACTTGATGTCCGATAGGACTGATGGGACATCAAGTCTCAATCAATCCACTGATACAAGGCAGAGCTCATGCCCTCCAACTGCTCCTTGTCATTTTGTCGCTCACCTGCTCTGACAGCCAATTATCACGTCCAAGACACTCGAGTGCACCCCTCTTATCTCCTATAAATAGCCCAATGCATAGTGACACCATGTATTGAATATCTGAGACTCTCTATCAAAGAATTTTCTTTCTAGAAAGTTACTAACTTAAGTTTCGGAGTGCTTACGTTTGGTCCGATCGGACTCCATTTTTTACAGAAAACCACATCCGATCGGGAACAATTGTCGGCTCTCTCTCTTTTAAGATAAAGACATCCATGTCTATATCACTACCAATAAATTTAATTTGCAATATATCAAAATTTATGGTATTTTTGTGCAAAATTAATTTTATTTTAGTTGAAAACTATAAAAATAGAGTATTTATTTGCTTGATTTGATTTAAAAATGAAAAAAAAAAACTCGAAAAGTAAAATTTTAAACTTAAAAAAATAAAAATAAAGAATATTTGAGGGAGAATTTTTTTCTTTTTTTATATTAGGTATAATTATTATTATAAAATAAGATAAAAGATATTTTTATTTAAAATAAATTCTAAATCAGTTATTTTTAAAATCTAAAATTCAGATTTTCAAAAAAAATTTCAATTTTTAACTTTTTGTAAAAAAATGTTTTTTTTACTTTTTATAAAATTAATTTTTATAAAAGTATCATTTACCGAATATATAATTTTATTCTATAATAAAATTTTTATCTAATAACCAATCTTTATTTATTTAAAAGTAATAGGAAACGATTAATTAAAATTGAAAATTGAAATTGACAACTATTAAATTTTGTTTTATTTTTTCTTTTAACAACAACTTCCTCTGGAGTAGAGGTGGTTGGCGATGCTAAAAGCCTAAAACAGTTTTTGTCAATCATTTCACTCGAAAATTTTGAAGAGCCACCGTCACTCACAATTCCAGCACCTTCATAGATTTTGGACCCCACATATCTTAAATTTAATTAAATTTTTTTAAATTAATTCTTGGAACCAGGCTACACAGGATCATGCCACGCGTAAAGTGATGCCACTTGTCCCTCCTCCCTCTCTCACGTGTCAACTCGTACGTGCGCTCCATCGTAGTAATTTGCATGGCCAAGCTTTGCTATGGACCGAACACCAATAATAAAACCAAATGTAGGGTCACCTCCATTCATGATTCGCCACATGTATGTCGGGCCCGACATTTCCTCTATTTATACACCGCTCGGGTGGCGATTTTGAGGGCACAACGTTGAGATTCAAAGCCTTAAAAATTTCTGTTTCTTTTGAGCTTTGCAATCTCAATCTCAGTCGGCAATTAGTTTATTTAATTATATTTTTTGATTTTTCAAATCTCCATTATTGTTTTAATAAAATGTTTGTTGAGAAGTTTAAGGTTGAGAGTCCAAATGTTAAGTACACAGATGATGAGATTCAATCTGTGTATAACTACGAAACCACTGAGCTTGTTCATGAGAACAGACATGGCACCTATCAGTGGATTGTGAAGCCCAAAACTGTCAAATATGAATTCAAGACTGATACCCATGTCCCTAAACTAGGGTTTGCACCCTTATCCGATCTTTTTTTTTCTACGTTTTTTTTTTTTCCTTTATATTGATTACGTTTTGATGCTTTCTGAATGCCCATTGTTTGATCTAAGGATTAATTCTTGTGGGGTGATCTCAAAATTTTAAATTTTAAATCTTTTGATAGGGTTATGCTTGTGGGGTGGGGAGGAAACAACGGCTGTACTCTCACCGGTGGGGTTATAGCGAACAGAGAGTGAGTAGCTGTCTTTACTTTTATTTTCTTTGGCTTACGTTTCTGATTGATTCTTATCTACAGTTTCGCATTAATTAAACATACGAAAATTGGGAATTTTTGGGTTGTTGGTTATGGAGATTTGTTTTTATTCGAATTTTTAATTAATCCGCATGTGGGTTCAGAGGAATCTCCTGGGCAACTAAGGACAAGGTGCAACAAGCAAATTACTTTGGTTCACTAACCCAGGCATCATCAATCAGAGTTGGGTCCTTTAATGGAGAGGAGATTTATGCTCCTTTCAAGAGCCTCCTCCCCATGGTATAGACGTAAACTATTTGGAAGTTGTTTTTGTTTAATTTTTATTTTGGTTTCAATGTTGAATTGGAATTAAGAAGTTAACAATGGAGTAAAATTAACGTACAGGTGAACCCAGATGACATTGTATTTGGTGGGTGGGACATTAGTGATTTGAACCTGGCAGATGCCATGGCCAGGGCTAAGGTCTTTGAAATTGATTTGCAAAATCAATTGAGACCCTACATGGAATCCATGGTTCCACTCCCTGGAATTTATGACCCTGATTTTATAGCTGCTAATCAGGGCTCACGTGCTAACAACGTAATTAAAGGCACTAAGAAAGAACAGGTTCAGCAAATTGTGAAGGACATTAGGTATAATTAACTACCTTTTCCGTTCTGCTTCAAGTATGGAGTTTGTTGTTTTCATAGAAATTGGTGTATGGTTTATAAATGCTGTTATCATATGAAACCAGGGAGTTTAAGGAGAAAAACAAAGTGGACAAAGTAGTTGTCCTATGGACAGCCAACACTGAGAGGTACAGTAATGTTGTTGTGGGGCTAAATGACACTATGGAGAACTTGTTAGCTTCTTTGGAGAAAAATGAAGCTGAAATATCTCCATCAACCTTGTATGCTTTGGCTTGTGTCTTTGAAAATGTTCCTTTCATTAATGGAAGCCCACAGAACACTTTTGTTCCTGGTAATTTCATTGACGTTTATGTTCCTTCCTGTCTTTCTTTCTTTTTTTTTTTTAAAGAAAAAAAGCCTTTATATGAAGCTGGAGTTACCGTAAAATCTAAACGGGATTGATCTTTACAGGACTTATTGATTTGGCTATTAAGAGGAGCAGCTTGATTGGTGGTGATGACTTCAAGAGTGGTCAGACCAAGATGAAGTCTGTTCTTGTCGATTTCCTTGTTGGGGCTGGTATTAAGGTAGTATATACTATAATTTCTTAAAATGAAATATGCATATTATATCATTAACAATTGTGGATGGATGTTGATGTGTATTTACAATAATGTAAAAATGCAGCCAACATCAATAGTAAGTTATAACCATCTCGGGAACAATGATGGTATGAATCTGTCGGCACCGCAAACTTTCCGCTCCAAGGAAATTTCTAAAAGCAACGTAGTTGATGACATGGTTGCCAGCAATGGCATTCTTTATGAACCTGGGGAACATCCTGACCATGTTGTGGTCATCAAGGTATTTTTTTTTTTTTTCAAATTAACCCTTCGCTGTTGTCATAATTTAGTTTAACATTTTTGATTGTCCCTTGTAGTATGTGCCATATGTGGGAGATAGCAAGAGAGCTATGGATGAGTACACTTCAGAGATATTCATGGGTGGCAAGAACACCATTGTTTTGCATAATACTTGTGAGGATTCTCTCTTGGCTGCACCAATCATCTTGGATTTGGTCCTTCTTGCTGAGCTTAGTACTAGAATTCAGTTTAAAGCTGAAGGGGAGGTCTGTGTCTGGTTTCTTACTGCTCATTTTTACTGTCTCCATTATTATATTAGATTTAACTCACGAGATGAAAATGCATTTTTGTGCAGGGCAAGTTCCACTCCTTTCACCCTGTGGCTACCATTCTCAGTTACCTCACTAAGGCTCCTCTTGTAAGTTTATTATCCTGATTAGAATGATGATTAATTGCGTTTATTACCGTAATCTTGGATTTAATTTAATTAATTACTAAACAGGTCCCACCAGGCACACCAGTGGTGAATGCACTCTCAAAGCAGAGAGCAATGCTTGAGAATATACTGAGAGCTTGTGTTGGATTAGCTCCTGAGAACAACATGATTTTGGAATACAAGTGAAGATTATGGTTAGAGAAAGAAAATTAGAGGAAGAACATAGGTTTCTTTCACTATGATAATTAGATTTCCTTCATAAATGTAATATTTGTATTATATTCCCATTTTCTGTTCTCTGTGTGGCTTTTCAGCCCTTTCTTTTATTGGATGGCGCTGAATGTAGAGCCCTGTTGCTTTGGGGCATGCTCTTTGTTAATCAAGCACCTCTTTTGCCTTCGAAATAGAGGTTATTATGCTCAACTACTTAATATAAAATTGCGTTTATTGAAGCCAAAATCTTTTATATGAATGATTGATTTTATTATATGTAGAATTATGATAAAGACCAAAACGTAAAATAATGGTCCCCAGAAATTTGATTGTTATGGTACGCAATACATGTGGAAGAGTAATTAATAATGGGACGGGAATATAATTTCAGGCCCACAACCAAGGTCCATGGAAAGAAAAATAATTGATGCATCCATCCCAGCCGAGGACCCAGGACGAGGTCATTTAATTATTGGTCGGTTACTATGGTTATGGTGGTCCTCTGCTTCTATTGAACCTTTCTTTCTTTTGGCACATGCCCATGCTCTGAGTGATCCTACAAACCCTTTTTTAGTTGTTGTTGGGTTTTTTTTTCAAAGTTACCTGCCTTAGTATTCAGTTATTCAGTTGTACAACTAATGATTACGTAGCTAGTGTGCTTTTTTTAACAAGTGGATTAATGCGAAATATTTGTACCTTAGAAGGTTTTAGCCTGTGAAGTTGGAGAAACCAGTCTAATTATGATTTCTAAAGTAGTTGTTTGATGTTACTTTCATGTTATTTCGTCTATTGCATGCATATTAAAAGAGACTTAAAAGAGAAGTAATAGTTTGATAGGTATTTTATTAAGGGTTCATGTATACGGTAGCTTTTGCAGTCTGTGAAATACAAAATAATAAATGTAAACTTGCAGTCAGTTGATTCGACAGGCAAGGGTTGTGCATTCAGACTTTTAAATAATTTAATTTCTTGTGTTATTTTCTGTATCATTTCTATTGTACTGTGGGCTTCATTTATCACAATACTATATTGTGGAATTAGAAAAAACTTCAAAACTCCAATTATTATTCAAAACACCCTAAATTTTCAAATAATTTTTTTTTCTAAAAACGTTATTTATAAAAAAGTTCTTAATTTCAGCTTTATTGCCAAACAATACAACAATTGATGATAATGCAGCTCTTATTAAATCTTCTCCGTAGTCTTTTTACTTGGTATCTTTATTTCTAAAGAAATGTTTTATTATTGTCTTTTAATAGAAAATTTTGATCAACACGCGTGATACACGTGCTATACTTAGTTTATTGGCTCCAAAAATCTGAACAGTTAAAAATACGATTTAAATCTGCAACATAAATAAGATTAGAAGCTCCTTGGTGTTTAAGTTAGCTTACGAGAAATAGATATTCAAACGTAATCATAAAGTATTAAGATTATAAGTACCTTTAAACATGAGAATTTGTGCAACTTAATTTCGGATTGGATCCATAAGTAACAATGTAATTATCTCATGTCTTCCAATATAAATGGGTTCCGCGTGCAAAAAAGGAAAAAAAAATGCTCACAAAAAGAGCAACATGGCATAAAAGGATAAATATTAAGTTGTAAATAGATAAATATTTAAATTGGCAACTTATATACTGTTACTCCTTTTACTCTTCCCGATCCACACGTGAAATCATTACAAGTTAACATCCGTCAAGTCATAAAATTCTTCTCATTTCTAGACCTTTAAAACTTCTTTTGCAACCTCATGAGTTCTATCGGATTATCAAGAGCAATTTATGCGTGTAAATAAAGAAGGCTGGTCGAACCACGTGTAAAAATCTGAAACTTAAATTAATAATGTTTAGAGAGAGAAAATATTATACAAAATTTAGAGACAAGCTCTCAAAGATTCAATTTATTATTCTCGTATGTTTCAAGCTATTTATGGTGTATATTAGAAATCTACTTGCAGATGCACTCAAGTGCTAAGTGTATGTATACTCAAGTGTTGAAGGCATGTATACCAAAACAATATAGATAGTAGAGTACAATAGTAGTGTGTCAGTGGATGTGATAGGATAAGGCTTTGTTAGTTTGATAAGATATATAAGTGGATATGACATCACATGATCATGTAAGTTCGATTAGATCACCCATGAAGTGATAGGTGATTGGGCTTGGGCTTTTGCTTAGAGATGGGGCTTTGGCTAAATAGAGTTAGACCCAAATGATAATAGGCATTATCATTTGTCCCTTCTTGAAAAGATTCTATTGGAATCGTGGTTGTATTCCGAGACCTTGGCGGTCAAATCTTGGCAGTTTAATTTTCCAAATTTCATTTCAAATTTTGAATTTTGAGCCAAATTTAAGATGTCTCTTCACATTTCTGATCTTTGAAACATCTGTCAACTAGGTCATTTATAAGTAGCGCTTTGTTAATCTTGTCTTTTAGAATAAGTGTTTAGTTTGCTGGAAAAGCCTCTGTTTGCTTATAAATAGGCAAATCCGATTTCATTTTCGATTTTAAAAAACTTTTAACTTTCTTAAAACTCTATTGTCTCTGAAGTTTTTAGAGTTCTTTATGTTCTCCAGTAAATCCATTTGCATTTTCCTTTGACGAAGTAACTTTTGCTTAGATGTCCTTTATTCATTTTTGTTTCTTCGAATCTTCGTTTTCTTCTTCTTTTAACAAATTATGACCTTCTATTTGGGAATAAATCAGAAATTCTTTTTTTATACTTTTGCCTTAACAAATACTTCCTTCGTTCTTTTTTATTAGTCACTTTTGTTATTTTCACCAAGATTAAGAAATAATAAATAGGCTTAAATTTAATATTAAATTACGTGATCAATACTAAATTATCAAATCTGATTGGTTCTAACTTTATTGGAAAAAAAATAAATTGAAAAAGCAAATTAAATTGCATTGAAAGTTTAAAAATGACAAATAAATAAAATATGAATTTCACTTAAAAGTGACAGTTAAAAAAGAACGAAGGAAGCAGCTGCTAATAGTACTGATCTGCACAGATTGATCGAGGGCTTTAACATTAGTTTTCTTATACAACATAATAAGAAGATGCCAGTTAGTAAACATACAAAATTGTTAACCTCAAAAGTGAGCTAACTGAAAGGTAGATACGGTCTGCCTGGGGACAAAGCCGTTCTAGCTTGTCCTCTGTCAATGTTTATAGGTGAAGGCCTATTCAGGAAGGATAAGCGATTCATCTATCACTAACCTAATTTAGATTGTGGCTTAAGATTCCCATTGCATCCATTTGACATCAGCATATTGCAAGGTTATAGAATGGAGAGTAATCAACATGATCCTGATGAGAGGAGGACAATCACTTGTTTCAAGGTTCTCTGCAGACAATTCAACGTTATCCCTTCATTGGAAATCTTTACATTCTTCTTCTATCTTTCTGGTCCAGAGGACAAGACACAATATTATTTTATAAGTAGAAATAAGAGAAAATTATTCCCATTGCCCTCTTCTGTTAAGGGGTTCAAGGAGAAGTTATTCTTGATTGAAAGAAAATGAGGGTTTAGGGTAAACTTGCTCTACTCGGATAAAGTAAAGAATTTAAAGTACTTGGCTTATGGGCTTCCTATGTTTAACATTGACATAGAGAAGCTCATGAAGTATACCCAATAACGTGGAAGGGACCCGACCAACTCTTTGGTTTTTTTAGCTTCTTTGGATGAACCAAGGCCTTTTGGGGCAGAATGTGAGCTTTTAGGATTTTTAATTTTTTCTTCAATTGTTTTGTTGTGTTTCTTTTTTTTTTTCATATCTCAAAATTCATTTCAAATTTCAGCTCTTTTACCTTTTTTCAGCTTCAGCTTCCATGGATCCTCAGCTGGTGTGAGAGGTGGTCGAGGAGACGGGGAGGGCTTGTAAACAAAGCAATATAAAAAGTGGATCTACCCAATTAGTCTGTCAAGCTCAAGAGATTAAGGCTTACCTTAAGATCGAGGGCATTAGGAGCTGTTAAGGTTGATTAGCCTTTAACATTAACCATTACTCCTTCTACTTTGATCCATCCAGTTTTTGAGCCATCAATCCCTACTAGGGCTGGTGCTATAGGTCCCTCAAAAAGATCTTTTCTAAGGGTCTTTTTTTATCAGACTGTATGAGAGGCCTTTAAGGTCCATTGTTGCTACTGCTTTGACCCTTGATGTTGGATCTCTTTCTTTAAAAGAGATCTTAATTCAGAAGTGTGGAAAAGGATATTCTGTACACCCTTAACTTTTAGACTATTTGAGCCAAGCGATTATATTCAAGAAGGACATTCATTACAAGTGACTCATTAGATAGTTAACCGATTGGCTAATTAAAAGAAATATTTGATGGACCAACTAAGCTACCTTTAAAACAGTCTCTAACTCATATTACAATCGAGTGCCAGAGCTATTTCCTCGAAAAGGGCTTCAGTTTCTTCAAAGATCCAACTTCATTTTTAGAGGTTACTCTTGAAAGTGGAGATGACGAGCCCTTGATTAGAATTCCAATCGGGCTAACCTAGAGGAGTGCATAGATGTAGAAGACTAAGATCTTTTCCTTGTTTTTGTTTATATATATATATATATATATATATGCACTTAAAAAATTTCATTAGTACAATTAACCTCTTTTTTCTATTTTAGTGTCTTATTTTTATTTATCAAGTGGAAATAATCAATGACTCCTTTTATTCTGAATAGAATTGTGTTAATAATGAGTATTAGACTTCAATTATCAATGCTTTTTAAGGGACTTAGAAAACTTTTACACATCAGGTTTAGAAATTGAATAATTTGATTGGACTCAAGACTATTTAACAAATTAACTTAGGAATAATTAATAACTTATTGTAACTTGTATTTTCATTAATCAATTTATAGAATATAGTGTTATATCATGTATTTTTTAAGCACTTCAAAATTCTATGATCTTGGAATGTCTGAACCATCCATGGTTCTTAACTTGTAGGTTTTTCTGTTAAGGACCTTAGAGACTTCATAAAGTCCCTCCCAATTAGGCCTGAGCTTTCCAACTTCAGTATTTCTAGAGCCAATTTCATCCTTTCTCAGGATCAAATCTTCAACATTGAAAGTTCTTGA
>CM075807.1:114492685-114496086 GCA_037975025.1 Excoecaria agallocha | reverse complement strand
AATGATATATTTCAGACTGAAAGAAAATAATTATTATAGAAATGAATGAATGCATAATTGATCGAATGTATAGAAATTGTTTGGAAATTTTAAATGAGTACTGAATGGTTGGAATCGAACATGTCGACAATTAAATAGAAAATGAAAAAAATGATCTGAAATTAATTGAATATTGCCCTTAGTAGTAATATGTTAGTTAAATCTAGTGCAGGATATAGTTGGCTAGCCATAGGGATACAAAATATATAACCACGATGCGGGTCATGGTGACTGGCTTTAGTTGGCCAATGACGGTCTACTGACTGGCTAAACTATTGAAATGTTGAAATTGAAATATGAATGGAATGTAATGTTTGAGTGGTTCTTCGGAATCACTCTATATGTACTTATCCCAGGTATCCGGTTCGAAGATTCTTACCAAATTGATACTAGGGGCAAACCAAAGAAAGAAATTGAATTGAATTATTCACAAAGAAATGAAAAATAACAAAGCAGAATGAAAATCAATTGTAAAGTATAAATGTTATATTAGAATGTCTGACAAAGTACTGAATAACTAATTACCAAAGTAAAAGTATAAGAACAGTAATGTGATAGTAAAATGAATACTGGATAATCGATCGAAAATAATGCCTACAAATAATGAATTAAAATGAAAATGAGTGGAAAAATATTGACTAACGAAAATGTATATACACTATTAGTAAAAGAGTTTAATTAAAATAGTATTCATATTGTTAGGCACAAATTTAGTATAGGAACTGAATTATCCAACCGTACTAAAGTGATTGAACGAAAAGGGATAATAAAATCAGCTAGGTAATGTTATGACTGCAAATACTGAAGTGAAAATTGAACCAAAATGTAATCTAATGAAACTTCAAGGACTAAATCGTAAATAGACCTTAATTAAAAGATTGAATGTAGAGTTAAATAAAAGTAGGAAAGTAATGGGTATAACTCAACATAAAGATTGGAATGAGGAGACACTAAGTAATGTAACTATAAAACTAAAGATTAATGTTTAAAGATATATGTAATGATGAAATTGACAACGAAAATAATATATGGTTGTACATTAAGAAATGAACAGAAGAATTATAAATGGCTTAAGTACTGTAGTATAGAAGAAGAACAAATGCATGCAAACTATAATTGTTTAATGGTCCAAAGAAAAATTAATACTGAAGGGAATATAAAGAGAATGAAAGCAAATTGAGGTAAAAGTTTAACTAATTTAAAGAACAGAATGTAATCGAAACAAATGACACTGAAATTAATAACGAAAACTGTAACAAAAGCTACTGCTACTGTTAACATAACGAATGTAATGTATTGAGTGTAATCCAAATAAAGTAAAAAAATAATTACAACTGAGTATGTTAAAAATTAATGTAAAATGGTCCAAGTGTAATAACCAACTGAATTAATAAGAAAAGTAATAATTATAGAAATATTTTGAAAACTGCTTGAAATGTAAAGCAAAACAAAAGACAATATATGAAATGGCCGACCAAAAATGTAAGTAAAAGGAAGGTTAAGCAACTATTAAATAAAGAATTGGTAATGCCGAAAGTTAAAGAAAGAGGTAAGCAAAATATTGAATAAATAAGGTTACAAAATAAAAATGTAATATGTGTGCTTATGTGTGCATGAATGAACATGTTATTGGAAAGTCTGGGATTTGTATCTATCACTGGCCATTTTTAATGCTCAGCACATAGTGTTGCTACTGCGTGCAAGTTATGGAAATAGGAAGTAAAGTGGCCGAAAACTGATGTTGATAAAAAACAGTGATGCCAAGCAAGAGTGACAGGATGGACATCGCATGTATATGTTCAAGCGAAGTAACTGACTTAGGTATAGACAGTTATGTGTTTCATATGTAAGTATTGGTATTATTTTGTTCAGAGTTGCTATAAATTGTTATTGTTACTATCAACTGTGAATTATTAGTATGATATTTAATTTATGTTTAGAAAAAAAAAATTTACTATACTATTTGGTATAGTAATTGTAACCGTCATAGTGTTTTAACATCCAATCATTGTACATACAGTACAATGGTATAAAGGTGTTACAATTTTATTTGTATCAGAGCAAAGGTTTAACTGGTCCTAAGATCGAAGCAATGTATACATGCCATGAATAGGTATTGATGGTAAGAGTGATGATAAGTACATGAGAGGATATAAGGATCTTTTAAGTTTATTGGATCGTAAGGATCATAGGATGTAAAAGTTAACGGACAATGAATTGGTTAGTTATTGAATTGGATACCCCACAAAGTGATTGCATAGTGATTATAATGCATAAATAAATTTCAAGGATGAAATTTTATTAGTGGGGAAGATTTGTAATGACCCAAATACCGAGTTAGTCGAAAATAGTAATTTCCTATGATAAATAATGATACCGGGGTGAATAGTATCTCTCCCGAAGTTAAAAAAATATTTTATTAGACCATTGGAAAGAACAGGTTAGCAGGAGCCCAAGAATGTAATTTGGACTGAAAATGAAGTCAAATGAATTATCAAAAGTCAAAAATAAGGAAACGTCACAATTTTGGCTTAATTAATGCCCAGATTGACTAAGGTTTGATGCAAACTTTAAAAAATAGCAAATGATCTCTAAAAATCACCATAATTTTCAGATATACTTTAAATGAGATTTAGAATCATATGGTAGAGAAAAAATAATTTTCCAGCAACACGAAAAAATCAGCCTATCGGATTGGTAAAAGTGGACCAAATCGGAAAATAGTCTCCGATTGACTCAAAAATATTCATGAAGTTTAATGAATATATTTTCAGAATTTTGAAAGTATTTTTAAGAGAAATTGAACTTAGAAAGTAAGAGAAAAATGATAATTTTGGTTTAAATAGTAATCGATTGAATGTGGATTTGACCGAGGCTTTAAAAATAGCAAATGATCTCTAAAAATTGCAAAAATTTCCAATTAGACTCCGATTGAGCCAAATATTTTTATCAAAGCTATAATATATAATTTAAGAATTATAGAAATGATTTCGAGTGAAATTAAGCTTTGAAAGTGAGAGTAATAATTTTTGAAAGCGAAATGGGCTTAAAATGGATTTTGGGCTTGAATTAGGCCTAACCACCTTGGTTTGACCAATCCAGCTTGAAAACCAGGGTATATATACCCCAAAATATCACAATTTTGGAGATAACTCCAGAACTTCTTTAGTTGCTCTCCCTTCTCTCATGGTCGAATGGTGTTCTTCACCATATTCCTTTGATTTCTTCATCTCTCTTCTAATTTCTTCTTAATTCCAACCTTCTTTAGTAATTTTCAGCCCCTTTATTAGCTAATTAAGGTTTCTAATCTTTATCTAAAAGGTTAGAAGTGGTAGAGATCAAGGAAAAAATTTATGTGTCAA